>JAOYMZ010028718.1:0-17013 GCA_025802335.1 Pinguicula primuliflora | reverse complement strand
CTTTTTTCTGACTTTTTTGTAGATAAGCCAAAGCAAAAGCTGATTTACCAAACACTGCAAAAACGGCTTATGCTGTGAAAAAGGCAAAAGGAACTGTGGAAAAGTTGTACAAAACACTGCATTAGCCGATGTCTCATAAGTTGTTTGCATTTTCCTCCTTGATAACTACACCCAGCTTCAGTACTTCTATTTGCAGATTCTGGAAGTAGTGCTTTGTGCACATTTTTTTTAACTGCTTACCATTTCACCCCGCTTCTTTCTTCACAGATTAAGGTCAATATGTAAGGACATCTAGTCTTTCTCATTATTTTATGTGCTTTTTTCATTCCAATTGCAGGAGATGCTACATAAATTTCATATAGAAAATGAATGATAAGAAGGGAATGGAAGGTCATGAAGAGACTAAGAAAGCTTTTGAATTCATGCTTAATTATGTCTGTAAGTTGTTGATCAACCATTCTAGCACCCATCACTTCGATCCCCCTATTGCCAATTATCGAGCACGATGTTGTACGTGCTGCTGGTGGATGAATAAAAAAAATATATGATATAGAATGATTTCTTGGAAAACTTTAGTCAAGAGTGCAGTTTTTATTTGCATTTTGTGGTGTCTGTTTCTTGGAATCCTATGCATTTTGGAATACTATTTTTGATTTTATATTGACTTTTAGTCTATGAAGAATCCATTCATTTATGTGCTGTTCATCGGCTATTTATCAAATTTGTTGCCGCTACACAAAAGATAAGAATTTTTGCTTTGATGCTATAAAATTCAGCAAGTAAGATTTAAAATCAAATAATGATTGCTACTGCTTTTATGTATGCAAGCCTTCTGTTGCTCTATGGTGGAATGGACATGGGCCCATGCCTTAACTATATCATTTTCATCTTAGACCCGTGGATTCAGACAAGAGCGGTGGAGGTGGCAGTGGGGCATGTTGGGGTTTGGGGTGGCGTGGCGGTGTGAGTGAATATTGGGGGTGGTGTAACTTACTTTCTTTCAAAAAAATTAATTGACTCTCGGACCCGTATCTTCAAGCCATAGACAAATACTAACTAGTCTATCTATTACAATAGAATATGGCCCGTGGCCTCAGGCCACGGTTTAAAGATTTTAACACAGTTTGCATTCATTTGAGCGAAATGTCAACATAATACAGTAGGTTCCACAGCGAAATTCAAAGTCGTAATGTTGAAAGGAGCGAAAATGAGGACAAAGCACAATTTGCTACTCATAAAAGGGGATCTTGGGGAAATCTGGCTAATGGGAGTGAAGGTGCTGGATCACCCAGTGGTTCCTCTTGCGCATCAACCGTGAATCATCCAGCAGTAATGATCCTTCGAATTACGAAAGAAATCTGAAAGTAAATTTATTCATGAAGTGGATGAAAGTAAATTTTCTACATGTCAGGCTCATCAAGTCGTGATGGGTAAGCTCATGAAGAATGAAACAAAGTAGACCTTTCATACAAATGAATACACTGACCAAAACAGAAATAAAAGACCGAGAACAGATGAGCATTCAACACAAAAAATTAAGCATAATTGTAGATGTACAATCATATAATACCAAACAGAATTAGGAGAGCACATACCTTTTGTCCTCAAGCTATAGAAATAGTTGCATCTGCTTCACACAACTTCTTTTTGGCCTCCTCTACTTCCTCGGAACTTTAGTCGAAGCTATCTATAGCAGGTGAACCTTCCACAAATGGATCATGTAACTCCTCTAATAATAGTAGTGTAGAGAAAAACTAAGACACTCATACATACTATAAGCACAATTGGTTTGTTGAACCCAAAGCCATTGTAAACATAAAACCATCAATTTCAGTTATGTGAAGACAACAACAGGGGAATAGAAGAACTACCAATTGGAAGAAATGAAAGATTACCGGAGAGGATTGATAAATGAACACCCAAAGAATTGCCTAATTGCAATATATAAACCATAAAGTGTTAACATTTTTTTAATAAGAATAACCCATTGAATTTTGCCCATGTACCAATGTATAAAAGTGAATACAAATCAAGCAATAAAAAAACCATTAACATACGACTAAACAGAAGTAAAATAAACTAAATTTGAATTTTTTCTGAACATGAGGAGGTAATTGTTAACATTCCACTGTTCGAACAAAATTACTCATGAAAATCGGTGGATCTAACATCTCGCAAAGCACATACCTAACATCCATCAAAGTGTCAATTTGATATACAGTAAGGTTAAAATCGGTGGAATGTTGGATGAATTTGGATTCTTCTTCCCGAATTGTGAAAAGCGGAAAACTTGTGAACATAGTATGTGGGATGTCTTTCGAAATACAGGGATAAAAAGGCAAAGAACAACGAACAGAGATGAAGCAGAGCTTACAATGTTTCTAACGAACACCGAAATCGACACTTGATCTGTATTCTGCTCATAGCTTGATTCAGAACTGCAGCCACTTGATTCCTACGCAGGATGGGCGAAGGGAGATGCGGAGAAGACGAAGTGGAGAGAGAAGATCAAAAACTTATCTTCCGAAAACCAGCGCGTGTGGGGACGCGTCTTCCGTTTTGAGATGTCGTTTCGTGTGTTAAGTTTTGGCAAAATTTAAGTTGAGTACTGCCGCCTTATAATATAGATATTACTCGTGTGGATTTAGGCAATTTGAAAAAGGGGAAAAAATCTTGTACTCCCAACCCAACCATCATCATACAAAATAGGAAAATTCTATATTGAACCAATTTTTCCCACGAAAACAGTAGGGCACATGTTTGGATATAATGCACCCCACTCAAGTGTTAAAGTCATCATCTAACTGTTGCATCATGACCGCACACATGAATTTCTTGGACATTTCGTAGGTAGTTTTCGTCCGATATAGATGGCCTCTACAAAATACAACCTATCGAAAGAAAAAAAAATCGTACAAAATACAAAAAAACTATAAAGGATCAACAAAAAAACTATAAATATACAAACAAAAATATCAAAAAATTAATAAAATAATAAATACATCCGAATTTTTTTTAGCAAATTAATAAATACATCCCGATGATAGTGACCCACATATCAATTTGAAGTGCACGTGCTATAATTATAATGACATCTCATAGCGAACGATGATAAATCATATTTTGGAAAAAAAAATTAGTGTTTCAAAAAGTGCTAGGCGAACCTGGGTGGCCAGGGTCCATTCAGTGCCTAAGCGGCCTAGTCACTCGCCTAGGCGGTAATTCGGGCAAAGTGGATAACAACATACTAGCGGTTAGGTACCGCCTAAGCGACCTAGGCAACCTATTTCTCGGAAAAAGTAGAAGAAAGAAAAGTGTTAATAATAATAAAAAACAGACACCAAGTGGGTTATGTTTTTCGGATCCGGTACCAATACAAACTAGTTGGATATTAGTTCTTTCTACAACCGGTACCAATACTGAAATCCAGTACCAATAATGAGTAGGGTATGGATACCAGACAAAGATGTATGAAATTATATACTACAATTTTATACACCCTAAAATTTGGTACAACTAGCAATAGTGTTGGTCATTAAAGATGTATATATACCTTGTTATGCTTATGACCTGGGCAAGCGGCCGAAGATAAAAATAATTATGTAAAATATCTCGTGACGTGACACTACATCAACGATTTAATTTATGATGCTAGTGACTCTAACTCATTAAGTGAGTTTAGTAGACATCATCATTTATATATAGTGAGATGAAATGATTTATTATATGTTTACCACAGAAGAATACATGAAATTTTAACATGTCAGTATATAGTAGAATTTTCAAATATAATATTACTACTTCTTCTAGTACTTTTTCTTCTACTACTTCCTTTTATTTTTAGAACATGTGGTGTTTTGCGAAAGTGTTTTAAAATAATCATGTAAATTTTTATTTTAATTATATATAACAAGCTTAACATTAGATTACAAAAATAACCTTCATCTATTTAATTAAAATATATTAGATAAGGTTAATTTAGTCATAAATATATTTATATTTGAATATTATTACAAAAATGTCATGTTTATTTTTAAGCAGAAAAAAAGCATCTCATGAGTTGCTTATTTTTAAGAAGAGAGGAGTTGCAAAAAAAAAGCACAAGCACTAGTACTTGTAATATGCAAAACACTCATTTTATTTTAAAAGATGCTTATAAACACAATTAGAATCAAAAGCACCTCGCGCAAAACAGGTCTTTATTAGTTAGGGTAATTTCATGTAAGGATTTTAAAATTTATATGAATTTATTAATTTGCCATTTATTTTTATTTAGTTAATAAACTAAAAATGAATTTAATTAAACTAATTTTTCCAACATTTCAACAATTCTTCATCGAACGCGCAAATATGAGTGTTTATATTATTTGCCAAATTCGGAATACACGAATCCGACACCCGACGGGTATCATGCATTTTTTCGAGTTTGTATTTAAAACTCATATTCAAAAATATTTGGATAAGAGTTCGAGTATAAAACTAAATTTCGAATCGAAATATCTAAAATCAAACATTTTAATAAAATGAATAAATAATAAATTTAATTTTAGGTATGAAGTACTCAAAACCTGAAATTCTAATAAAAAGGATGAGAAAAAAATATATTACAAAAACAAAAAAAAAATATAAAAAAATTCATATATATTACAAATATAAAAATATAATTTATAATTATTTTTTGGGTAACTGTTCGACATATGAAGCCAAAATTTATAATTTTTATATACATTTCAATAATTTTGTTAGGAATGGGACAAATTAACAATTTCAACAAGAAATTTATATTATACCACTAAATCTCACACTTTTAAATGAGAAACATTATCCCACATTTCCCAAATCAAATGAAATTTAGTGGGAAAATGTTTTCCTACTCATATCTCCTACTAAAAAATAAATTTAGTGAGATAATTTTACAAAATTCTACTAAATCCTTCAACATCACATAAAATATTAGTGTTTGAAAGTGTGTCATTTAGGTAGCCAAGGCGGTTTTTTCTGGCAGGCCGCCCTGATTTGGGATTGTTCGGCCTGTCAAGGTAGTCCGACGTCCATCCAACCATATTTTAAAAAATAAATATGAACCATGTGTCTGGACATCGCCTCGCCTCGGCATCCTAGCTTCTTGAAAAATGTAAAATATATATTACATGCACAAAACACATAGTTGAAATATATATTATAAAATGCTATACTTACTTAATTTATTATATAAAATTTAGTAAGCGTATCAAAATTATGTTATTTTGTTTAAAAAAACACATTTTATGGTAAAAAATAACATTTATATAAAAAAATTTATATCAAAATTTTATATAAAAAATTAGGTAAAATAAAGTTCTTTTATTATATTAATGATTTCTTTTAATTCGTGAAATAAGGTAACGTTTAATTCATTTTCCGGTATAATGGTACAGTAACATTCGGAATTTTCATCAGGAAAATTTTTAACTGTGCCCTATTTTCTCGACTTCGTTGCTAAATTGTCCTGCTGTGCGGGTTACTTCCGCGCAGCAGGTCCTCGCGCGGTTGGCATCCGCGCGAATACTAATCCGCGTGGATCTCTTCCCGCCCACTATGGTCAGAGGCGCGAATACACGTAATGGCCGCGCGGAAGCAAACCGCGCGGTCTCTAGTATAAATAGGGTCTCACCCCCTTCGTTTTCAACACCATAAATCAAATAACACATCTCTAATTGGCAAGGAAGAGCCTATTCGACAGTAGCGGATCGATTAAAGCTACAACAAAGCTTTTTAAGGTTAAGATATTTTTAATATATTGTTAAATTTTTTAATTACGTGAATATTAATTATTAATATTAAATTTATGCATTTTTCTTATTATTACAATATATTTTGTAGATATCAATGTGAATTACAGTCAGGATGAGAGTCAACGTCCCGGTCTGTATCGTCCAGATTCTCAAGAAGTTATTGGAGATCTGGAGGATTACAGAAGTACACGTATTTTGAGATGTGAAATTTTAGAGGAGACAATACTAACTTGCAGGCATCCCGATAAATATCTTCGTGAGATTGATTTGTCTGATCGTGTTATCCTGTATATAGTTAATGCTGGGTTTTTTGGTGTATATCAGAGTTGTCCAATGAAGATAGATTAGCATTTTGTGACGGCTTTGATTGATCGATGACATCTTCGCACTCATACATTTTGGCTGCCATTCGGTAAGTGTACCATCACGCTGCAGGATGTTTCTATGATATGGAAACTCCCACTTAATGGGCTGTCAGTTTCTGGGATGGATGGTACTGGTGGAAATGGCTTTTACCTCGTATCCAGCCGCTTATGAATCAGTTGTGCGACATGGCTGCTGTGACGATAGTATGCTAAAGACTTCCTCGTTAGGGATTCATTTAAAATCAATGCAAATAGATGAAAATAGTGATGAATTAGAAGTACATTATTTTGTCAGGGGTATTATAGCCCTAATTTTGGGTGGGCTTATATGTCCGATTGTAGCGGATATAGGATATCTTTTGATATGTTGATGTACATAACGAATTTTGCGACGATACCCATGTACAGTTTGGGTAGTGCGCTGTTGTATTGTCTGTACAACAACATGTGCAAGACTCATGTAGATGACTGCAAGAATGTGGGCGGCGCAATAAATTATTGCAAATATGGGGATATTCACGTTTCATCTCCATTGCGCCAATACCTACTAGAATCATTCGGTCTCATCTAGGTCGGAGATTTGTACATATTCCCGAAGTATTTGGGAATCGATTTTTGACATGGACGAGAAGTAAAATAACAGCAACGCATAGAGTTCGACTGTTGCGACTGTACTTGGATGTCGTTGGGGCCTATTAAGTATAATCTTATTTTTAATATCTATCTGCATTCATTGTATTATAAATTTTAAGTTCCATTTTGATTTTTATATTATTTTTTACAATTTAATTCCACCCCATATACTGAAGAGAAGATGAGTCATATTCCAGAACATGACTGTTTACTATGGACGTACGACGGGGCCATCGTTTTCATTAATATGGTCGAGTTCGTGCACTCTAGACGTACGATTCATCAATTTGGTTGGACTCAGGTGATACTTAACCCGGTGGACGTTCAGGGAGAAGCACTGGTACACACGAAGATCAATGATAGGCATAGAACGCGAAATTGACCAGCATATTTGATCCATCATTGTGATATGTGGCAGAATCGTTATATGAACTGCATGTTCGGTGACGTCAGAGGTGCTGGTGTGGCAAGTACTTGGGCGCCTGACTATTTGGAGTGGGCCGAGCGACATAGTCGAAGATTCTGCACTCCCTTGAACTCGACGGCTCAGGAAATCGGTGTGCCAGTTGATTATGCACCTTTCATGGCTCTTGTGGTATGTATTTATTCGAATCTCCAGATTATATTGTTTCACACTTTAAATTTATTTTATCTGATAAATATTTAAATATACAGCCCTATGAGTTGTTTCAAGCGTCACAGCACCCAGAATGGGCGACTCCACAATTTATGACATCACTGGTTATGAGGGTACATAAGAAGCTGCGTGGCAAATTGGAAGACGAAGTGGAAGATCCTCCTCTAATGCAGCCTGTAATGCAGCACGATCATGAAGCAGGTACTTCACATCCACAGACCAATTTGAAAGCAGGAAATGACAATGATATGGAAAATTTTCTTAGAGAAAATTATACTGATTTTCTTAGACGAGGAATGAATTAATTTTATTTGTTATTTACTTAGACGATGAATTATTTTATTGAATTTTGCTTAATAAATTATTCAATAAAATGAGTTCATTGATACAATCATAAAAAACTTAATACAATATACTATATATATCAATTATTATGTACGTCATCAGTTGATTGGCGTTTCGACTACTTCTTCTACCACGGCCATGCCTCCGATCCGGAGGTCTGTCTACACTATTTTGAGATGGAATTGCTCATTCGTCTTGTTCATTATGTATTCTTCCATCAGGTGTTCTCCGGCCGGTCTTTTTCTTTTTCTTTAGCTCAAATTTGTGTATCAATGAAAATACAGGAGCTGGTTCTTCAATACGTGGACCCCTCGCATGCCATAGTTGTTCATACGTGCGCCTAAGCTCGATAATTGTCATCGCTGGAAAGCAATAATCCGTGGAATCCTTATGATATTTCCTGCATGTCTACAAATTTTTAAATGTTAGGATTAGTATATCAATTATTTAGTAAAATGTTGTTAATTAAAAACTAACGCGTATTGCATTCAGTGTTCTAGTTTTCGGCGCTTAGGCGTCCTGGGCGGCCGCCTAGGCGCCCTGGGCAGCCTGACCGCACCGAATGGGTGTTGGGTGGCCAGGCTGGGCGCCCAGGGCCGCCCAGGCGGCCGACTTTTTTTCTGAATTTTTTTTTTTGCAAAAAAAATTAAAAAATTAAAAAACTAAAAAAATACTTTAGCCTAACCGGCTGGGCGCCGCCTAGGCAACCTGGGCGGCCCCAAAACGCCTTGGGGCCGCTCAACGCATTCTCGAACACTGATCGCATTAGAGCACGAAATGCCGTAGCGAGACCACTTACCACAAGAGCAATGGTGGATGTTTAACTCCACACGGTAATGTTCACGTGAGCCCTTTGTAATAACTTGTGCGTGAAATTGAGTTCCACCCACAGTCATATCGAATGGCTGCACTTCGTGCATGGGAGCACGTGCCAGACCTCGCTCGTAAAAATGCTTAGCTTTCTCACTCAACGCATTAATATTTGATGTCATGCACAAACAATCACTCCTACGTGCATTGAAGTATTCAATGCAACTATCATGCGTCTGCTTCACGATCGATGTGATGGGCAATCGCCATGCTCCCTTCAACACTCCATTCAAGCATTCCACCTGATTTGTGGTCATTATTCCACATCGTCGTCCTCCATCATACGACAATGTCCACATCTCTAAAGGGATGTCCATAAGATAGTCATACGTTTTTCGATTTCGGCGCATAATTGCCATCATCTGACTGTGAAACTGTCTTACAAGCTTTGGAGCCGACTTTCGATGTCATTCCTTTGGCTACCTTCTCTTTGCATTCACTATTCAAATTTGAGCTAATATGGCATAAGCAAAATCTAGAGTCATATCTTTCGCCATTGAATGCGCGTACATCAGGAATGACTCTGAAAATTCCGAAACCCCTATCCGAAATCAAGCAGTGATGCCAAGCATCCTTTGACGTGATGTGCTTTTCTAACTTCTCGAGAAATCAACGTCATGCCTCAGTGGTCTCTTCATCTACTAATGAAAAATGGAACTGGTAATATGTGTCCACTGACATCTAATGCTACCGCAACAAGTAATTTCAACCTGTACGGACAGTATATATGTATTTCATCTACAGACAGAACAGGACGACAGTGTTGGTATGCAGTGATGCAAGGCCCAATGGTCCAAAACACATATTTCAGCTCCTTCTCCATTGGGTTGTCAGTATCCTCAAGTCTCCAATCCACAACATGTATTGGATCCAAATGTTGTAGTGCTGCGAGATAGGTGGGTAGTTGTGCAACACTAGACACCCACGTACCGTGTTCGATTTCAAAGGTACGTTGGACTGTCCACCAAGCCTTTGAATATCGGATCTCGAATCCATGTCTGTTTTGCACTAACTGCTGAGCCTTATACGTCGTGAAGCCTAAAAAATAACAATGACTTCATCAAATTACGGTCGTACATGTATAAGAAGAGCACAAAAAAATAAATTCGTATTACCTGCATCTTTACGGATTAGGCCACGCAAATCATGTGCCACAAATGTCTTTGTCAGATTAATGTGATACTCGTTCACCACATTAGGATTGCACCTGTGCGCTGGCCCGATATAAATTATTTCCCATTTACAACATCGAGTCTGTAAAGCGCACTGAGCTCTCAATCACATCCTTCACCTTCTGAATGATGCTTGCATGCAACATACCACCGTTTCTTATCGCTTTTAATCATCAAAAACTCCCTTTTCGCAATCATAATATGGTATTTCGTTACCGAATGTTGAAGATGAGATTTATCTCTGAACAGTTGACCCACTTCAAGCACACCCGTGTCTTCGTCGAAATGTTTTGTGCTCAATGACGGTGGAATATTCATTGAGTTCCCCATCATAGGACTTGCCGTCTGGTAATATAGAATGTATGATCCATCATACATGTGATCTATGCGTGGCCACACCGGAATAGGTTGCATATCCTCTCCCTCATCTTTAGTGTTAGGTTTGGAATGAATTGCGTCTACATCAATGTCTGTTGTATCGCCTTTCGGATCGATAATAGGGGGTAAGTTGTCAGCTGCATTACTTTGAGGCAACATCCAGCTAATATTGTGGTTGAGAATAACCTCCTTGACTCATTGATTGAGATCACATATCTTTGCTTGACGCGAAAGGGTATTACGAATAATTTGAATACGATTCATGTTAATAATTAGGATTTTGAGTTGATGAGCTCGGCTCGACATACTCCGGAGGCATATTTAAATCACGAATTTGCGAGCTCAATCCGGAAAACCAGTCAAAAAAATCAGAACCGCCAAAATTATCCATTAGAATATATCCTAACATAAAATATTAAAAATAAATTAATATAAATTAAAGATTAAATATTTTAAATGCACAAAACTGAATACCAAAAAATACCTCCGAAAAATAAGTAGACTACTGGTAGCTGCTCTACCCGGCACTTCAATTCTGCGCTGAAGGCTTCTAGATATATACTTTGAATTATATCTATTTTGTAGGTGTAGGTAAATGAAAGGCTAGATGGCGGTATATATAGTGGGTGTCGTGCACAAGGCAACCGTGCGGGACTGGGCACGAAAGTTGGGCGCCAAATCCCGCATGGATTCCATCCGCACGTGCTCCTTAATGACGAATTAAGGAGGACGCGCGGAAGGAATCCGCGTGGATTCCATCCGCGTGAGACGCTGCCGTGAGGAAACAATCCACGCGGCAGGGCAATTTTGCAACGCAGTCGAAAATAGGGGCACAATTAAAAAAATTCCATCGAAAACTCGCATATTTTCAATGTGTTTTTTTTTCATTTCCATAATAATACACACTAGTTATTGCCCGTGGGTGAAGCCACTGGTGCATAAAATTATCTGTGTATGAAATTACTACCATTGAAATGATGTCGAAACAATATCAAATCACATTCAATTATCCTTATCCGTGCTGAATTTGCACCTCATTCTTACTGATGTGTCGCTTTCTCATTAGTCACGCTAACATGCTCCGAAATTTTGAAGCCAAATTTGAGCTATCTTAATATATAGATTTAAATAAAAAATTTCCAAATTTAGGGGTGGCCCCCTTAAATTAAAAGGTTAATTACCGTACTGCCACCTAATAATTACGTAGCCCCTTTAAATTTGAAGTCAGAATACCAGATTTTAAGATTATCTGCTCAAAACTCAGCGCCGATCCCACTTTTTATAGAATAATGGATTTTGTACTTAATTTTAAATAATAAATAGTATATGTACATCTCAAATTCTTCACCAATTAAATTTTTGTCAATCCCGGTCACAATGACTCATGTGTTATTTGTTATTACAAATTAATTACAAAATTTTAAATACATGTCCAACAGAGATAAATCGATGGCCTTTTTCCCTTACTAAATAGCTGTGGACGGTCACAGATCGAGGAGGGAAGATCGTGGCCGTTAGTAAATCGAATAATTTAAAATATCCGAACACCCAACATGGACCAGAACCTGGCAACAATCAGTTCAGGCTTGGGGATGATCGCCGTTCAAATACGAAAGTGCGTCAAGTGTATTTTGGATCCAGGGTGGAAAAGTTATCCGTTTGAGTGTTAAATTACGGAATAGGGCTCAGGTTGGAACCGGCGTTATCGAAAAGAGGCGGTCACTTTTCGGTAATTTGAAAGATGGGTTTGGTAGGGGTGACCTGGCAATTTCGGCTGGTGTAGGTCCCATAATTTTTCTCACAAAGATTTGTTGGCAAGATACTTTTAATTAATTTTGTATATATTATAATCGGGGTTACAAGCCGTGCTCCAATTGGAATATCCTATGTTTATGTTTATTATAAACAGTATCTGTTATGGATAAAATGTGATGATTTTATCCTCAAATTTAATGATTTTACACCAACGAAAATACTATTCACATGAGACCTAATCCTCTATGCTCCGATGTGGCTCCTCTTTGGTTAAACATCACTTTTGTCGCCAGAACTTCGAGGAACCATAAAGTTTTGCTATCATGTTGTATAAATTTTCACAAATTGAAAATGAACGAAACAAGTAACGTATTCAGAACTAAACAGCTATTCGGTTCCAATTAGAATTGAGCACAACACCTATTTATTCGATTGGTACAAGTATTTATTTTCCTAAGGTTATATTTTGAATTTGTGGATGAGTTGGGGTGGTGATGATGAGTTCTTTTTTTTTTTTCTGGTGCCGAATGATATGTTGTTGAATGGTGTTGAATTCTAATTTGGACATTTGAATTAAAATTCAACAATTCAGATTAAATAACTAATTTAACATCAACTTAAAAACACTTTTGATTTGAACTATTAAATTTTGATCCAACGAACCAGATTAGAATTCGGCATCATTCGGCACCAAAAAATAATTCTGGTGATGATAGCTACTTCTAGTGTTTCACGTAATTTCGGACAGCTGAGATGCCAAAACATATTCTTACCTCTAATTACCTGCCAACTAATCAATACCCTCTATTGTGTTTCTTGCCCTAATTGCACAATCAGTGTAAGATTAATCATCTCAATTTATTTTAATTCATGATTTATGTTACTATATTATGTTATTTATTCTGGTTAATATCGTCGAAATTACTCCCAATGATTGAAAGTTTATACATAGGAAGTCAACACCTCAATACTTTGGCGATGTGTTGATGACTTCATCATCTTAATCTTAATGAAATAAGTGCAACTAACCTGGGATCGAGAACCATATACATATTTTTCATCAGTTTGGTTAATTTAGACCGTGTATAATGTAGTAGCTTAAACGAAAAAACTAAGAATTGTAAATGCAATGAATTTACATATAAGGCAGTACCTATGATTATAGTGTGATTCCTTGACTACCTTAAATACAATTTTCTTTGTTAAGATGGAAATAAGTAAGTTTCGTGCCGTGGATGGATTCAAATTTCTCTCGTACGTGGGAGTGAAGCAATTTGTTGAATTGCTAACGTTGCACGTGTATGGTACTAATTAAGGGTTTGTTTGGTTGGAAACTTATTAATGCCCTAATTGTGATGAGGTTTGGTGTGCAGTTTTGGGATGTGAATGAAGCAAAGGCAAACTAGCTGATTTAAGTTTCAAGTGGTTTGTTACATGTCACCATATCATATGAATAGCAATCTATATATTATGGAAGCTCATAGATATAATGAACTTTACTGATAAGATGCTTCATTTTTTAACTAAAACAGTTTGGTCTGATATTAATTAGGTGAACTTCTGACTAATAGACTTCGAGTTCAAGCTCCAACGAGGTCTTTTGAACAGACCTAATCCAGAGGAGACTTTGGGTTGGGTGCATACCTGTTAAATTAGTCATGAGTGTACAGTCTCGGACACTGGAAGGAGCAACAATATTTCTTTCATTTACATACCTAAAAAAAATGCTTCACTTTTATCAATATAGTTACTGGTTCAAAATCAGCCTTTAACTTGAGAGAAAATTTGTAAAAGGAAAATGCTATTTGTACACACTTTTTTGACATCATTCATTGACATTGTGATGTGGCAACTATCACAACCACAATTAAAAAAAAAATAATATAGCATGTGGTTGTAATGATTGCCACATCACAATGTCAATGAATGGTGTCAATAAAGTGTGTACAAGTAGCATTGTTCTTTGTAAAAACTTGCTTAGTGATGTGTTTTGTCTGCACTGCCGATTTCCCCAAACTTGAGTTACCTGTAAAAAAGAGAAGCCAGCCAATCACGTTGTGACCTGCATCCAAATCCCAATTATAAGAAATCACGAAAGGTATAATATGTGAATACATCCTAATATATTTTGGACGAAATTCCCACCATGTAGTTTGCACACCTAAGGACAATATATATTTTGTGAAACTGTGACCTAAGTGCAAATGAGTTCAAGACTTAGTTTAATTATGGGTTCAAAACATAATCCACTCATATAAGCCTAAGTTATAATCTCATTTCACAACTTGTGAATTCAAATTGAAATGTATTGACAACTAAATATATAACTCTTCCTTTACTCAATGTAAAGACTATATAAATCATTTGTGGGTGATCATTGAAAGGAATTTCTTTAAAAGGGTGACAATTTCTTTGTCCCACATTCGAAGTGGATGAAGAGTTTAGATGGGCATAATATATTTTCCCATATTTGACTATGTAGCAAGTTGAGAAGAAGTGAGTTTTTTTTTGGTAGGTAAGGTATCATTTTATTCCAACGTATGAGTATTTATATATTTACAATGCTCAGTTTATCAGGCTTTGTACTACATGCAGTAATTCGGTTCACGACACCAATCACCGAACCCAATTTGAAGGCCCAATACACCTTTAACTCGAAAAACTAGCCATATTCGCAGTTTTAATTTTTCTAATGTGTCTTCAATATCTGCGTCTTCCTGCGAGAAGACTGTTGGACCTTCATTCAGTTGATCTTTATTGCTGCGCTTGAGTCGGGGTTCAAAGAGGGGTTGACTTATTGATTTTGAGAGTGACAATTGCATTCAAATATCATGAGTTCAATTCTAATCTGCGACATGAGTCTGTCACATGTAACTTGCCAAATATGCTTACCTCCCTATTTTGATTTGCACGCTATTGCAATATGATGTTGTTTTTACCTACCTCGATGTGGCTCTCATACTTTATGAACAAAAATATTAGTTGTAGCTCTTAACCATGTAATCAATTTAGGAAGCATATCTGCAGTCATCACAAAATTTCAGAATCAATAATAGATTTTGATTTTAACGATGGAAAATGCTTGAAAAAAATAATTGCACTTTATACATGATTATTTTTGGCAAGCGTAGACCAAGTCATAAAATCGAAACTTCTTAAGATAATACATAAGCTACTAGCGCTTTAATGCAAGAAAAATGGTAGATGTACAAACGTATCTGTACGTACCCATCTTGATATATCAAAATGCAATCCAACATGAAAGAAACACAGACATATGTTAAAAAAACAGGATCTTGTGTGTTGAGCTTCATTCCTCATGGTCTATCCAGACGAGTTTGTACATGTAGCAGTACTCTAATGTAAATATTGGTACAAAACATAAACGACTCTCTTGGCTCGGATTATGTATGCGTAGTTGCGCATATGACCCAACTTAGAAGGAAGATGCGAGCTACTTTTATTAAAACATTGAGCCCAAGTTGATTTAATTGTGACACCGCATTTACTTATAAGTTGGTTTATTTTCTTGTCCCAAACTCATGTGCACACTCTCAACACTCTCGCTCAAGTCTAACTAGGTAAACTATGTTGAGGCTTGAGCCAATATACGGGTAATGATCAATTGGACCAAATCCCATTATTGGACCAATACTTAGGATTTTTCCTGAAACAATTACAAGGATATTAGAAACAATCATCGAGGTCCCCTGAACCAACACCCAATTTCAGCTAAATCCCACACGACCCCTACCCATGGGGCCAATTTATTTCGGACTTCCCAATGAAATAATCCCGGGCCGTGGATTGACCACTCTGATACCGTGTTAGAAAACAAATCCGATTATTTGGGATCGAACCACGTGTGTGCATGTGCGCTTACGAGCCAATTTATAAATTGATATGAACTACTTTTATTAAAATTTTGAAACAAAGTGATTGATTGTATATATTTTCTCATAATATAATTTATTTAAAATCTGTGTATAACATTTGAATAAATATTTCTAAAGTGAACCCCACATAATTGAGACGTCAAGTGGACAACTAAAACCTTCATTTTAGTCAAATGTGTCGCGTCGCCTGGAAATGTTGTATTCAATCCGCTATGTACAATTACAAGTAACAAGTAATAGTAACTATACGTGTGTGGAAATCAAACAAGATCTCCTCCATCTCTTTGTCTCTATATATGCATCTCATATGTGCATATGTTCCCATAACATAAACAACAACAAAACCTTCACAGACGCACACATACAAACACTCTCCTCCTCCTTCCACTCATATAAGCTTTTACAAACCACCAGCATGGGAATTCTTGAGCCAGGCTCCATTCAGTCGCAGACCAAAACTCAGCCACCGGAACTGGTGCTCGACGCCGGAGCACAGTTCGTGCTCAAATCAAAAGGTAAACCAAAAAGATTATATAAAACAAGCACTGGATTATGTGTTGAAATATAGTATTACACACTGTTCGAAATAGTATTGGGCGGATCACAAACCCAAACCAAAAGCTTGGGCACTTAGGGCGAGCTAATCGGCATCCAAGAATATTTGTAGAAAGTGAAGATCCAATTTGTTAATATTTTTTTATTTGTTAATAAAATTTAATATCATACAAAAAAAATTATGGATTCCGACGGCCCCCATCTTATATTATTTTATATCTCTTATCCACAAAGTCACGGAAATTTCGATTTCTAATATTAAATGTAACAATAATAATGGGTGTACCGTGTACGTCATTTTTAATGTAAATAATTATATACAATTAATATAATATATACACGTGGAATGATATACCGATAAAATATGTGTGGTCCTAATTATAATAATACATCTACATATTCTATTAATTATAAATAATTATGTACACCTATCATAAATGTATCGAAAGTATGTGTATAATAGGTTGGTTATTATTCTTATTATTTTTTGTGTAGGATCGTGGATCCACTGCGGCTATCACTTGACCACGTCGATTGTGGCTCCGCCATTGCTCAGCCTTCCGTTTGCCATGGCGTCGCTTGGTTGGTCTGCCGGAATTGTTAGCCTCGCCGTGGCGGCGGTGGTGACCTTCT
>JAOYMZ010028707.1:0-17016 GCA_025802335.1 Pinguicula primuliflora | reverse complement strand
CACTTTGATGTGTTTGTCTGCAACTTTACAATATAGCTTTGGATAAGCTCTAGCTAAGCTGATGTCTAATAGCCATGCGTCTTGCCAGAAATATGTGTCTGCCCATTTCCAATTCGTCTGCTTATATCCTCTAAAAACCAAGACTGGTTGGCAATGTGTATATTAATGTTGTTCCACCAATCTGAATGTTTTTGTCCCCTCCTTGTAATCCCATATATAACTCTATCAAAATATGATTCCTCATATCTAGAAGTAATAACTTTAGACCAGAGTGGATGGTCATCTAGTACAGCCTGTATAA
This sequence comes from Pinguicula primuliflora, assembly GCA_025802335.1. NCBI lineage: Eukaryota > Viridiplantae > Streptophyta > Magnoliopsida > Lamiales > Lentibulariaceae > Pinguicula > Pinguicula primuliflora. The sequence goes on along the minus strand of JAOYMZ010028707.1, from coordinate 16,715 downwards.
CCATTTTGTCAGCAGGGAGATGTTAAACTTCTCCATGTCCTTAGCTCCTAGTCCACCGTTTGCCATAGGGCAGCATATGCGCTTCCATTTCACCCAGGATATTTTCCTAGGGCTAGCAGATTTCTCATCCCAAATGAATTTCCTCAGCAGTTGGTCAATCTTTCTTAGTACACCAATTGGAACTTTATATAGAGAGAGGTAATAGATAGGAGAGTTTGATAGCACTACTCTTAGTAAGACGATTCTGCTCCCTAGTGATAGATGTCTCTTTTCCCAACCCTCAATTCTGGATTGGATTGTGTCAATTACTGATTGCCACGAGGATATTCTTCTCGGATTCATTCCAATGCTAACTCCCAAATACTTGAAAGGGAGAGTTCCCAACTTGCAGTTTAGAGTTGTAGCTTGTAGCTCTGCTTTGTTTTCTGGTATATTGATGGTGAACAATGTACTTTTCTCAAAATTCACCTTCAATACAGAGGTGAGTTCGAATAGTCTTAGGATCTTCTTATATATCATCATTTCCTGAGCAGTGTCATCTCCAAATAGTAGAGTATCATCAGCAAATTGCTGGTGCGTGATCTTTACCAGATTCTGGCAAATTTCGTAGCCATTCAATATGCCTTGCTCCACTGCCTGTGTGATTAGATAGCTTAGACCTTCTGAGGCTATAGCAAATAGCAGGGGGGACAAGGAGTCTCCCTACCTACGGCCTTTTTCTATTTTGAATTCACCGCAAGCACTCCCATTAACTGTGATTGCAATGCGGGCAGATTCCACACAAGTTTTCATCCATGCGCGCCACTTTCTGCTGAAATGCATACTTTCCATTATATCCCATAGATACTGTCATCTCACACTATCAAATGCTTTCTGAAAATTCACTTTAAATAAGGAGCATAGTTTCTTTTTGACTTTAGCCTCATGAACTATCTCTGTAGCAAGCAACACACTGTCCAGCACCTGTCCTTTAGGGACAAATCCTGTCTGATTCAGTGAGATCAGACGAGATAGTACTCTGTTTAGTCTTCTTGTCAGCAACTTAGACAAGTTTGTTGATACATTCCACCATTGATATAGGACGAAAGTCCCTAATCTTTTTAGGGACAACTGTTTTAGGAGCCAATGCTACAAGTGTCGAGTTCAGTCCTTTGACCATCTTAGAGCTGTGCCAGAAGTCATTAAAAAAATTCATCTTTAATGGCATACCAGAATTTTTTGATGAACCTGAAGTTGAATCTATCGGGTCCGGGGCTTTTTTCACTTTCACAAGTTTTGGTGACCTCCCAAATTTCCTCCAATAAGAGTAGAGTTCTCTTCATCAGAGTAGAGTTCTCTTCATCAGTTACAATATTTTGGAGATTCCATAGTACTGTAGGCGCAGGTTCTTGATCCTGTGAGAAGTGTTGTTGAAATGCAGTATGGAGATGGTTTTTTACAACCCCTACTTCACTTCTCCATTCTCCTTCAATTTCCATGCCTCGTATTGTGTTTCGGGATCAATTCTTCTTTAGTGATGCATGAAAATATCTGGTGTTTGTCTCACCCTCTTTCAACCATTTAGCTCTGGATTTCTAATATGTCGGACTGTCATTCTTTTGATAAGCAGCAATAGGTCAGCCTTTAGTTTCTTCCTCACCTCTTTCTCTTCATCTGTTAGATCATAATGATCCATTTTCACATCTAGCTCATTCATCTTTGCTTTTTCTCACTGAATCTTTCGGCTACATGTCCAAAGACATTTTTGTTCCATTCTTTCAGTGCTTGCTTTAATTGCTTGAATTTGTCCAGGATGACATAACTAAGTATTTCTGATGATTGTATGCTGGCCCAAGTTTGTTCAACAAATGTCTGATATTCAGGGTGTGATAGCCATGCATCCAACACTTTTATAGGCTTGGGACCCTAATCTTGCTGGTCATTTAGCAGTATTATCGAGCAGTGATCCGAATTCACTCTGTCTAGAGGTGATTGAATTGGATCTGGCCATTTCTCCAAGAATGTTTCAGAGATTAGAAATCTGTCTAAGCAGCTTGCACTGGTACCCCCAGGCTGATACCATGGATACTTTCGAATTTGGAGAGGCAGATCCATCAGCTCAGACTGGGAGATGAACTGATTGAACTCCCTCACTTCTCTTGCATGAACAGGTGATCTTCCTTTCTTTTGATTAGCACTTCTTACAGTTTTGAAGTCCCCACACACACAACATATGTGTGTAGGATTGTGCTGCACTCTAGAGATAATATCGCTCCATAGTACTCTTTTCCTCTGCAAATCACCAGGGGAGTATGCATTTATCACTTTCAGCTTCTGATTTCCCATTTTGCAGGTGCCTGCTACTTCTTGTATGCCATCAAATATCCAACTGGTCTCCAGTTGAAAGAAATCCTGTAAATCAACATGATAAATAGTGTTAGGATTTTAGGATTTACAACACTAAACCAATCATTAGTAATTCTTGATAAGAAAAACAGTAAATCAACATGATAAATATAAATAACACTGATTTAAGGCTCGTGGTTAGGCAAATTCCAAGATTTGTCAGCATACACAATAAGCCTCCGATTATGGCGTAACTCTCGCTTGTATCCATTCTCCAATAATCCCATGAGTTTTACAAGTGTTGAGGAGGGCTGAGCTAATGGGCCAATACTTACATTTCCGTAAATACAAAATAGTATGACTAGTTATTATTTGTTTGTAGCCCAATTAGTATAGATCATTTGTAGTTGTGTATATTTGAAGCACACATGAGATTTTGTCATTTTGTAGGTCGAGAGAATATACAAAATATTCGAAAGCATCTATACGGCACTGATTTTGACCATAACTTTTGATCACCGCTTTCACATCGCTTGTAAGTGGACACATGCGCATCAATATTAGTGTGTGTGCTCCCACACACAAGCGGTGTGATTGCGATGCTTAATAACAGTGGCGTATATCACCGCATCAGTTTGTTTCTCACCGCATCAGTTTGTTTCTATTCATCCTTCCACATTTGGTAAAAATTGAATGGTGGAATCATGGAAAATGCTATAATCCCCCTTGCTTCAGGTGGGGTTAGCTTCACCCGTTTTTCAAACATTCTCTCTAATTTTACCATGGTATTAGAGACTTTACATGTTCCCAAAAAAAATCGCTATAAATGTGTCCTTGGTGTTTCTGCACATCAAATTCCAAAACAAAGCTTTAGACCACAAGTTAGGCCTTTGTACTAAACTCTTATCATTGCTAGCCGATAAATCAAAATTTTCAAAACTCAACCCAACTTTTCAATTCAATCAAATTGTGTTAACGTCAACTAGTGTTCGAGAAAGTGTTAGGCGGTCCCTGCGCAATTAGGGGTTGCCCTAGGTGGCATAGGCGTCCGTATAAGCGGCCTAAACGGATACATAGATGATATTCCGACAGAGCTGAGGGCGTACTGCCTACAGCATAGACGACGCCTAGACAATTTAGGTGACCATCATCTCGAACAGAGGTGTCAACACCTAGAGGGGCATCCATCTGCTCGATTCTGACGAGTCAAGGATGACACTCATTGCATTGCTCCTCAATACAAGGAACTAACAGTCCTGATATCGTGCTGTGAGGATGGCTCTTTGTGCCAAGCAAAAACTCGAGCTTATTAATCCAAATCTAGTGCCACCTGAAGATGAACAATCTGAAGAGTATCAGGTATGGAAAAGTGTAGATTTGATGATCACTTCTTGGATTTATAATTTTATAGTCGAGAAGTCATAGCTGGATTTCAATATACTACAAACAGTGCTAAGGAACTTTGGTATGAATCAAGGGAAAGGTTGGGTGAATACAACGCACCTATAGTCTTTTGTGTAAGAAAGGAAATCTCCAACTTGAAACAAGGAAATGATAGTGTTATTGTGCATTTTAATCGGTTGAAAGGACATTGGGACAAGTTGAATTATGTTAGACCACTTGTTAAGTGAATGTGTGGGACAAATGAAGAGGAACATATTATGAAATTTATCTCTAGATTGAATGATAATTATGAACCCGTCTCTAGCCAGATTTTGGCCACTAATACACTTCAAAGTCTTAATAAGATATACTCCACTATCTTAACTGTTGAGAAACAACGAGAGGATAAAGTTAATGCCAATTATCTGACCTTGAATCCTACTAATCATGGAATTGCGGCTAGAGTTAGTAACTATAGGCATGCTAGGAACAAAAGGAGTTCAATGCTCAAGATTGAAGACTATTATGGTCAACAACTATGGCAAATGAAAATAGTTTGTTCATCTTGTATCTGATTCAATGTCTCAATATCGTCGGGTGTTTCTATTGGATTTGGTCATCTCCTGTCAATTTACAGCCACAAAGAACTACATTGACCATAATACCCTTCAATCTATGATTGTCCTTAACTTAGTCGATCTGCTTTCGTGATAAGATCGAAAATATGGAGGCTATTTTCGTCTGCCATGAACGTTTTCCTTAAGATCTTCCCAAGTTCATAGGCATTTGGATAGTGAGCATACTTTTGCACCAATTGTCGCTGATGGATCTGGTAATCCACCCGAAAACTTGTGAGTCTTGTTGCTTACATTTCTGATATCCTGGATCAGATTCAGCATAGGCTTTTGCATCCTCTGTTATGAATTCATAGTGCCCTCAGCCAACTATGGCGCAATCTTGCTCTTAAGTTTCACCTTGATGAAGTGTCTATCAATTTCAATGTGTTTGGTCCAGTCATGTTGTACTGGATTCTCAAAAACGTGAATAGCAGTTTTGTTGTCACACATCAATGAGCAAGCTTGCTTAGGAGAATCCCCAAGCTCAGTCATTAACTTGATAAGCCACAATATCTCTGTAATTCCTCGAGCAATCCCTCTAAACTCAATTTCAGCACTCGATCTCTATTCGTTTCTTACTCCTCCAAGTGACTATATTGTTACCCACAAACGTGAAATAGCCCGATGTAGATCGTCGATCCACTGAACTTACTGCCCAATCGGCATCAATATATGCCTCTATCTTCAAGTGCTCATGTCAAGAGTACAGGATTCCAGTCTCAGGAGATCTTTTCAAATACCTCAAAAACCTCAAAGCAGCTTCCATGTGATCCTTTTCTGGGCCATGCGTGAATTGATTTGCCACTCCAACTGCATATACAATACCATGATGTGTGTGTGGCAGATAGATGAGCTTACCAACTAAGTCTTGGTATCTATTTTTATCTTGCTAATTCTGCTCCTTACACCATCTTTAATACATGATTTAGTACCATCAAGTATCAATTGGTTGCACTCCAGAAGTCATTTCTTTGCAAGAAGATCAAGAACATATATCCCTAAGGAAATGTATATCCTCAACGATGTGGCCTATTCGGGTTGTTGTTGCTAAAATTGTCATATTGTATGATTTTTTTTTGTATACGGTAGGATTAGTCACATGACCATTATTAATATTTTGATTATTGTATACTTGAATATTGTATCTAAGAAGGATTCTTTCTCATATACTTGAATCGGTAATATGGAGTGTCTATCATCTTTGACAACATCATCAAAGCACTACATATCACCTCGGGTCACTATTATCTTGCACAACACAATTTCAAACTAGTATCATCCTATATTACCAGAATTGAAATTATTAATTGAAAATTTATACGTATAAGACCAAATGTGGCAAAATCCTAGCTATTTCATCATCGAGAATTTTAAACCTTCTTCCCATAAGCTTAAGCAGTCATTTATTATAATTTAAAAACAATCTAGTTGATGAAGTAACATAAACTTGCCAAAACATGAGATTTTTGATCTTCTAAGTACAAACGGTTCTATTGGTGATTTCAATTTCGATATTAGCCGATGACAAATGAGTTTATCAACACTCATCATCAAAGATGGAGAGAAAGTACTATAAATTTAAGTTGTTTATCCAGTTTTATCTTAACTTTCTCTAATTGGAAGTGTCGCATTTTAAATACTTTTGTTTCCATGAATGATGGGTTCTACTTGGCTTTTTATTATATAGGAAGGAAGAATTGACTCTACTAGACATTTGGGGAATCCCATTTTGTCCACCACCCTTAAAAGGTGGTGGACAAAATTACATTTTTCATTGGTCCATTTAAATAATGGACCTCACAAAAATTATAACCATAGTCAATTGTTTAACTGTGGTGAACTTTAATCTCTCCTCCACTGTCTTTCGAGTCCGTAACAGACACCCAAAATCCACGGGTGAACTGAACCTCAGGTGAACTAAGGAGGAAGAACTAGAGACGCGAGCTCCAGGGTTCACAGGAATAAAAAGAGAAAATTGATGCCAGCCAACAGAAGACCGTATTTTGAACTCAAAAGTATGGCAAGCAAGCCCCAAGTTTCGTTTGCTAACCTAAGATATCGTGCCGATTAACTGCCAAACAACCAGTTAAGAATACGTTATAAATTCAATACATTCCGCAAACCTTTTGTCATCAATTCTTGGTGTTAGATTCCTATTTCTGGCCGAAAAATCAGATGAGATACCGATCCCTGGAGGAGTGCAGCACGCATGAGGAACATCAATAGCAACATTTGCAAGATTTCTCGAATTCTTACACTTGCTCATGTTTCTCTAGTTTTTTTGCTTCTTTTGAGCTCCTTTACTGCTTGGGACATGATGTTTCAAATATCCACATGAACTGAAAAACCCTCCTGAAGAAATTAACATATACTTTTGTAGAAAGTGGTGGAAGAACGAAAATGAGAAATGACAAAGAAAAGGATGGCTGCTCTTTTGATCACGGCCTTCTTCACAGTTGGCGCTCTGGTTCCTCGTCTTCCATTCACCGGAGGTTCTTCTGTCCTCAATTGGGAGAAAGACAATCATGATAGCGAGAGAAATCAAACTTAACCCCAGTTAAACAATTGACTATGGATATAATTTTTGTGGGGTCCATTACTTAAATGGACCAATAGAAATTGTGGTTTTGTCCACCACCCTTAAAAGGCACCCAGATTTGGCACCCAAAACACACCCATACCCTATGAGCACACACACCAACATTGGCATGTGTGTGTTCATGTGTATTGGGTGTGTTTTGAGTGCCAAATGTGGGTGCCTTATAACATTTCACTTGAATGGTGCACATAGCAAGCCTCAATCAATCATCAACACAACAATGTATTCATGCAAATTCATTCGGACTTCTCCCATTGCCACGGTTCAAAATTAAAACTCATTATAAACTTCAATACTTCAAGCATATGAGCAAGTGGAGGTACTAATGGAGGAGTTAACTATAACTTAACAAAGGGTTTAGTTTTTAACCTACCGCAGCAAATGTTGGGAGACAGAATAGCAATGCAGAAAATCTACCTGTACGCCAGCTTGAAGGAATCAACTCAATGTTCATACACATTTCTTAACAACTCCACTAATCGGCTCTCGGAAATACTGGAGCGATATGAAGATGGCTTCCTGGTTCCAGGAGAGACAGTGAAAGAGATGCTACAAACTTGTGAAAGAGCAACTTTCATGAATGAGAGCAACATAGAGAGCATCCGACTCACCTCTGTCCGAATAGTTCTGCTTCCTTGATGAGGGCAAGTGTTCAGGTACGAGGCGAATATATCGTGTACAGTTTTACCCTGTAAATAAGAGCACCAATCATGCGGAGGTGATTTCAGTACAAAACAGAACAATTTATTCTAGAAGCAATTTACGAAAGATCAGTCAAGACAATACCTTCAAATTTTCGTCCTCTTCGACACACTCTTCCAAGCCCGCAAGTCCTCCAAAAGCAATTAAGAGGTGCCTAGAGGTAAATTTCTAATCAACACATCTGCATGTTACATTAGGTTCAACGTACAATTTGAAGCACGATACATATTCCTCAGTTATTTTGAATCAAACCGGTAAAGATAGGTCAAGTAGCATATTTTGAAAGTTTGATACAGGAATGAAACACATGAATTATGAATCCAGGTGCTCCATATTTACTATATATTGAGAAACCAATTCAATCTCAATATAAGAGCTTATGTGGAAAACATGGAAAAGTAGTTTATCAACAGGTAGGTTATAGGCAAATAAGAAACGAGACGAGTTAATTTCTTGTGATACCAATCTAACCCTATGAGCGTGCAACGGTTACCCCAATGATAATGGAATACTACATTCCTGCTAGTATAGAGCTAGAATCTTGTGAAAATTTGATTCTCAAAGATAACCATGAAATGTATATAAACCTGAATGATGGTAAGGTAAGCTCCGAAGAGTTAATGGTTGAACCATGTTCCGAAGTACCAATTGTATGGTCATACCCTCCCTGCCAAAGAAAACTATTGCCATCACATCACTTGATTATGATTTATATCAGCTGCTCCCAGGAATAACAACAAATTTGAAAAGCAACAGTACAGACCTGGTAGGGGCAGTACTTGAATACGGAGCTAATATTAGAAGCACATCGAACTCTAAATCCCCAGTACACTCCCTCCTCCCTAGGCCTGGAACAAGGAACAATTTTACGTGGACCTGGAAATGTCATTTTTTTGTCAAGTCATTTCCCCTTGCATGCTTTCATAGCACTAGAAGAGGTTTACAGACCTGAATCAAGATCACGTTCCGCTCCCATATCAACTGTTACTCTCCTTCCCGGTTCAAGAACTTCATCAATCATAACATTCTGCATGGTTAATTGCTTCAAATGTAAGCTAAACCAAGTTAGCCAACAAATAAAGCCACTACTGATTGGCCTACAAACTAATTCTATGGCAGGACAACATCACCCCTGGTCTGTATACAGAATTAAAATAACTCCTTATGATATTTGGCATGAATACAAATCTAGTATCCTAGCGGCGGGAAATGACAGATGAATCAAGGACTCGTCTTAGTTGAAATAATCACGTAAAATAGTAAAGACATAAGTGATAATACAACTTAAATAAAGGAGCGCAAGCATGGCATTGCAGTGAAGATATAATGGTGTAAGAACGCATCTTCATGACAAAATTAAGACAAAACAGATACCGATACCTTGCTAAGACCAACATCAACAAGCATTCCAACGGAACCTTGGTCTACTTTTTCCAGGGTGATACCTACGAAAAAGATAGACATCAATGCATTTCACCAATAAAATCAAAATCTTTTGACGCTTGCTCTTCCAGCGGGCATAAATAGGGCATAATATAAACTTTAAACTTATGATAAGGAGGCAGGTTTCTGGATAAAACTTCGAAAAAGTTAAAAAGATGTAATACACAAAATATTATGTAATGATGAAAAACAAGCAACAGAAACCCAACCTCACATAAGATTGGGAAGGTATCTTATCTCCCATCGCAGCATTGATTTGGATATGAGATGGTTCTAGAAGAAGAACCAAGGAACACTATGGAATGAAAAAGACACCACGAAAGGTTCATTATAGTGAATATACTCTATTAGGAGGACTGGCATAGTTCTACAAGCGCAAATGACCGTAAGCATTTCCTCAATTGGTATGCAGGTGAATAATTTAAGGCAGATGGATTTTCCATACATTGGAGAAAGTCACACAAATCAGAATAGTGCTTCAACATTAAAAACAATTCTAAAGCAATACTGTGCAAATCCTTGATGCTTCACATAACTTACTGCAAAGATTCATACTGGTTCACAACAACCATCCTCCCATTACTGGTGTGACCTCTAACTTTAGATGCGGTATAAGTCAGAAGAAAAAGAAATTCCGATGTTTCTATCATTTTAGTAGAAAGGATTTTGCATACATGCAAAGGAAAGAAATCAGTGCAGTAAATTTTGAACCGGACTAAAAGTTCCAATAGAAGAATCTGCAGAAGTCCGAAAAATAGATGAACCTCAAAAACAGCTAACTAGAAGACAGAAGATACCAACAGAATCTCTACTCCAAACCAAACAGATACTATACTCGGAAAGTCAGGCAGGGGCATCAGCTAAGGTGATCATCAACATGAAACTTACCTGGAGCAGAGATCAAGTGTAACCATCATATGCCAGATTTTACGAGAAATTCCAAGGATAATAATTATTTTGCTTGTCAAGAAATGTTAAAGTATCAAGCGAATTCATTTTCACAAGGACAAGAATGATTACTTGCTAAAGAACCAAATGCAGTGGCATTCAAAATGGGAAGAACATAGACCGACTCAAAGAAATGTGCACTAGCGTCTAGCAGTCACAGATAACTTACATGATTTTCAAAATGGGAGTAGCCATCCTATTCCCAAATTTGCACGAGGGGTATGTTCGCATGGGCACTATGGGCTAAATAGATTTATGACTGACACTGTACAAAGTTTTAAACCACATAAAATGCTCCAGTGATTCTAGCAGAGTGTACAACAAATTGCGTACAGATTTAGAAAGCTACCTTCCCTGTATGAAGCCCATTCGTGCTTCCGTAAATGATGTGGAGCATCCAGGGGAGGCAGCAGGCCCTGCACAGAAACAAAAGAAAGTCTAGATTGTAATGATAAAAAGTTCATTTCCTGGCCTTGTTTTACTAAAAGTATCAAATACTTGCCACAAATCTTAAACTTTGATGCTTTGGGAATAGACTCCTCCTCAGATACTGTGGCGTTTCTAGATACCTCAGGATTCTCAAAAGGAAAGCAGCACCACTTTCCTCATCACCAGAATTGTTTTCGTCATTCAAAGCATCCTCTGATGTACTCTTGCTATCAAATACAACTACCTGATTGGCAAAATAAAAATCACGAGGTAGTCGAATTCTCAGCAAAGAACTTCCAAGTTCAGTTTTTAAAAATTTGAGATGCTAGCGGAACATTGGAGAATGCCATTGGTAATTACAATATTTCGGAACAAATTCAACGGCCAACTATCTCCATTCATAATTTTTAAAAACAACTTTCATCTCCAAGATCTGAAAATACCTCATCAATTCGGAAAATTGTCGCCGCGCGTGCAAGCTGACCAGCCAACTATAGGGAGACGGGAAACAAAGGATAAAAGAACATTAAGAGTGTAAATATAGAAAATAATCCAATTTCAAAACATGTGCATTGGCTTCAATAGCATATCATTGTTTTCGTCTGTATAATTGTAGAAATTTGACAGAGGAAACACCCCCGTCTGGGACAAATTGAAACAAAAAATGTAATCTTTAATGAAAAAAACAGAGGAAAACAAGATGGGCAAAATTCTCAATTCATTACCCGCGTTGCAAGTTCAAGGGACTGTGCGTTGTCGATTATGGAACCAGGTACAGCAATGGAAACGGTGGGAGCTTCAGATGCCAATATAGCCCCGTTCTGCCGCACTTCTGCTCCGTCAATATTTTTCGTCTTGTTTTTCTTGTGCTTTCCCTCACACTCACCGCCGGCATTTTCGACAGGCTTGCCGTTCTGCACTCTTCTCTTCTGCTTCTTCCCCATGGGAAATTAAATTATACGTGGACTCGCGGTCAATAGAAATTAGGGTTCCACTTCATAGTAAGTCACTATTCGAGTAACACCATCCCCTGAAATAAAATTTTTTTGTTATGGTGAGCATCTTTTTTTGAATTTGGGAGATTTTTGCAGGACGGAATGATGTCATTGTCGAATATACATTCTCGACGAATTAGCCCTACAATTTTAGAGCTTAGTCCTTAGGTTTTTAGGTTTAGTCCTTGGATTTTTAGGGTTTAGTCCTAGAATTTTTAGATTTAAATTGAGTTTATAACATTTAAATTTGGTTTATAACATTTAAGAATAATGCTACATGTCCCAACATTTTGTCCCTAATTCATTTATACAAAAATAAAAGATTAGTTATTTAACATACAAAATTCTTAATGACATTTAAATGATAGACTAAACTTGCAAAATTCTTAATTAAACTACATGTAGGGATGAATTAGGGACAAAGTGTTAGGACATGTAGCATCACTCAACATTTAAATAGGGTTTTAGATTTTTTCGGCGAAGCCGCCGTAATATTATTTAGAAAAATAGCATTATCCAATAGCAATATTTTTATTATATAATCCGACGATTGAGATGCATATTCGGCACGATAGGGTGCAATTCAACATCATAACGTCCTGCATTTAAAAATTACTAGAATTTAAATTCCAACTTTGCGTAAATCGAGCGTAAGTAATAATATTAATTACATGGTTTAGGCATTCAGCTAACCACCATCGTGGCATAATTGGGAATAAATAAATCCAAGGCCTTTTTATTGTAGTTTTTTTTGTTAAGCGTTTAGCTTTTTATTTAATTGTCAGTTGTCACAATCAATGCACAACGGCATGCCTCATATCTCCTATTCGGTAAAATTGTAAACATTAATGAAAAAATATATATAAATTCCGACTTTGCATAAATCGAGCGTAATTAATAATATTAATTACATGGTTTAGCTAATCACCATCTTCGCATAATTGGGAATAAATCTCAGACTTTTTTACTGTAGCTTTTTTTGTTAAGCATTTAGCTTTTTGTTTAATTGTCACTATCATTGATGCACAACCGCACAATGCGCCCTCATATCTCGTATTCGGTGAAACTATAAACATTAATTAATAAATATATATAAGCAAAACCGAATAAAAGAATTTTATATAAACAAAATAAATAAACTTATTTTACCATCATAGCGATAAATGAATACTGGTTATATGGTACTTCCCTTTTCGAGATTATCAATAAGGAACTGTAGTATGACCAGCGATACCGTAAAAACCATCCTGTATATGCAGGTTCCCATCTGTCTGGCACATCCGCTAGAGGTGGATCCCCACTAACATGGTACAACCGATCGCTCCACAGCTGGGTATATGTTCTCACGAGAGCACACACGACCACCAGCACTACTCGTCTCGTGCGCCAGTATCTCTCTGACCATGTTAACAAGTTCAAGAATCAACTGTTCGTATCCAAATTGATGTCGAACACAGCGGGTGTGCACGAACTCGACGATAGTCAATATGAAAGTAGGACCGTCGTAGTCCCACAATAACTGATCGACATCACTAACCTGAGAATCTCCAATGTACTGTACGGAGTTGACACAAACTACATGTATAAAATCATTATAAATATGGTATGAAGTATCAACAACATAATTTAATTAAATATGAAAATTTAAAAATACTCGGTTGGTGAACAGCAGCTCGATAGTTGCTGTCGAACAACAACCAAAGTTGAGAAACAATAATTTGATAGTTATTATTTGGCAGCAACTATAGAGCAATTTTTTCTAGTGTCGAACCTACGGTGTCGAATTTATCATACAGTGCCAAAATCTAATCTAAGCCGCAGGATGTGTGTCTGAATGGCTAGTGAAATGATCTTGACCGTTCAGACACAGATCCTACGACTGAGATTAGATTTCAGCACCGTATCAATTTTTCGGCACTGGAAAAAAACTCAACTATAGAGGTGCTGAACTACAACTCAATAGTTGCTGGAACTTAAATTTCAAGTGATATTTTGGACTTTAGGTGCAACACACACAATAAATCCCATGCTAACAGGCATTGGAAAGCTAGAAGGATTTTAGAGCGTCATTAACAGGGCAAGATCACTTATTGTCTTTATATATGTTCATCATGCCACTTTATCAATGATGAGAAAATATAGCAGTAAGCACAGTTCGAGATTTCATCTGTTTTGCCTACCTAGACGTCGCCTAATAGGTAAAAAATGCTAGATCATTTTGAATTTGGTTAAGTTGGCCTAGCTAGGTGCCCAGGAGCACCGGGGGTGTTAGCCCTTGGGTCCTAGGCGTCAACCATCTTGAACACTTCGAGTAGAGCAAACATTTGTGAAATGAATTGAGTTTTTTACAAACTCGAAAACATTGTAACCGATTTGGACATTTGTTAATCTGTATATGGGATGGGAAAAAGATGTATACTCCACTTGTCCCCTGCGACAACGAGTACCACCAAATTCGCGAGAAAACGATTCTAATTATATCAACGTTGGTAATCTAGAAGAGCTGATATCTCTTTTATCTACAACCACCATAAAACAGGAAGAGGAAGACTCATGGAAGCATGCAAATTCTACATCAAGAAACTACACAGTAAAGCATTCCTATTCATAACATGCAAATTTGATGTTTATAAAATTTCCCAATATTATCGGCATCGCGCAACCAATTTTGCGCAAGAATTAAACCCTCCGCTATTCCTGGGCTCAATGAACATCTGTATGCATTAAGAATACGACCACTCGTACTAAATACAGACTCTGACGGCACTGTTGAAATAGGAATGACAAGAATGTCTCTGGTCATCCTAGACAATATCGGGTACCTAATACAGAATAATAAATTATCATTCTAAAAACATTAAATCAGTAAAGGACTATAAAGAAATTGAGATTATATAATCGAATGAAAAGTATCTAACTTCGTTAAGTTTCCACCAATCCAAAACACTGGATTTAAAGGCCTCGGGCTTCACATACAAGTGGAAATTTTCAGGTGCAGGATGGTAGGGTGCCAAATGGTACCCTACCATGCCGAATATGCATCTCAGCTGTCGGATCTGCATCCGACGGTCGAGACACAACCATGGTTTAGCCTTTGGGTTTTTAAGGTTTAGTCCTTGAGTTTTTAGAGTTTAGCCCTTTTGTTTTTAGGGTTTAGCCTTGGGTTTATATTTAGCTCTTGGATTTATAATTATAACATTTAAATAGGGTTTTAGATTTTTTCGGCAGCGAAGCCGCCGTAATATTGATTTAGAAAAATAGCATTATCCAATTTATTGTGTTTTTATTGTGTAATCCGACGACCGGGATGCATATTCGGCACGGTAGGGTGCATTCGTCACCCTACCATCCTGCACCTGAAGGGAGCTGCACATACAAATACACCTCCACCTCAGTTCGTTTTTCGGGTTCACTATCCATTGCATTTTGTCACCCTAGTGCATACGGATCCTCTACCACTGCGGTGGAACTCGATGCACCCTCAGATTCGATCGAAGAACCCTTCCAGTATAGTGAATTGTACTCAAAGAATAGATCTTCAAATGTTGTTTTTGCCAATGCTATAACTTGGGTACTCTCTATGTCCCCTATAATCTTTGGCAACCAATACTTGAACTATTTAAGCTTTCACATCGGATCAAGAATTGTTGCCACGAGTAAAAGCCTGATAAGATATAAAAAAGAAAATGTAATATGTGCTAATAACTCGAAGGAATGGGTTTCATAATTATAGTTGAGATTTGGGAGTTGATTAGGGGTGGACGAGACGGACGGACGGGACGGGACAGGACGATGGGAATCACGGGACGATGGAGCCGAGAGTGAGGGCGAACGGGATTTTCCTATTTGGGAATTGAAATG
Source organism: Pinguicula primuliflora (assembly GCA_025802335.1). NCBI lineage: Eukaryota > Viridiplantae > Streptophyta > Magnoliopsida > Lamiales > Lentibulariaceae > Pinguicula > Pinguicula primuliflora. The sequence goes on along the minus strand of JAOYMZ010028707.1, from coordinate 1,413 downwards.
AAACCCTTGAGCCTTGACTAATTTAATTCCTTCTAATTTTTGTATATATATATTTTTAATTAATAGCTTATCGGGTAAATATCGATAAGGTAATAGGCTATTCGGAACCGTATCGATACCCAAAGGGAGCCGAATTTTAAGTACCGAAAATGTCCCGTTTTCCCGTATTCCCGATAACTTCAGTAATACGGGATAACGGGACACGGTTCTCGGTACCAACGGAACCAGAACAGTCCCGTTTGTCCACCCCTGGTTGCATATATTTTTGTTTCACGCTTTTCTGTTCACAATTCCACATAATCTCAGGTTGCATTATGTTGGCTTTAGGACTAGTGCTAGCAGACAAAGCCAAAGAGATTAGTCGATTCACTGTGTCTTATTTGTCTCTTATTTAGTTATTCAGTTTCATGTATTATTTCTTTGAGAATAATTTATCTGTAACAGTAGTTTTATTTCTCTGCAACTGCTCATGAAGTTGATTTCGGTGCTGCCATGATTGGGATGATGACACTATACGTTCTCAATGAGACAAAAGTTTATAGAGCAAACCAAATAGAATGATGATACTAAACGTTCTCAAAGAGACGAAAGTTTTTAGAGGAAACCAAATACACTCACTTCACCTACTCCTACAGGTTAGGCAACATTGTGAGGATATGCCTGTAACTTATGAAAAAGATCAAGAAGGATTATGAGGACACAAAGTGATCAATGAGGAGAATGTTTCTCTATTTTATTGAGAACAGAACAATGGCTATATATGCCTTACTGGTTACAGAAGAATAGAACAAATAACAACAACTAATTTGACTCAATCAAAAGAGTGACTAAAGTCTGAAGACTAGCAACAAACTTAACAGACACAAACAAGACTTATTCAAAAACATAATATGACTCAATAATCCTAGCAAATCCTCCCTTAAATTTAATGGTTGATCCAGTTTAAATCTTGCTCAAAACATATCCGCAGTAGGTCTCTAAACTTCATAAATGATAGCCTCACGATAAGTATAAGTGAAAAAAAAGTGAGGAGAAAAAAAAGTGAGGAGAAAAAAAAGTGAGGAGAAAAAAAAGTGAGGTGAAAAAAGTGAGGAGAAAAAAGTGAGAAAAAAAAAAGTGAAAAAAAAGTGTAGAAATTATTGTTTTGTAGTTTTGAATTTGATTAGTGTTGGATTGGAAATACCCATTTGTCGTCCTATACCAGTGTTGAGGGACAGTAGAGACAATGACAGAATCGGCTGCTCTTGCAGAGGCTACCAAGATTCTAAGTGAGCAACTCAAATCACTCTTGGAAAAGAGAGATGACCAACAATTGGTCATAACCGAGGGACAACCAGGACAAGCCGGTTCTGGCTATAAGGCGGATGTTGTTCTTGATGTCCCACTGGACAATCAGAATTACATCATGTGGAA
>JAOYMZ010028706.1:0-33295 GCA_025802335.1 Pinguicula primuliflora | reverse complement strand
CAGAGCTCTACTCCTTGGCCACAAGTAATTGAAAGGCAATCGAGTACTAGCTCCTATGTTAACATTTCTTCTCTAAATAAATTGATTTCTTCACCACCCCCGCCCGACAGCCCCGGATTTCCAATACAACCCTTCTCTGCCACAGGTTCAACATGGCGACTTAGGTCGGAGAATGGAGGATTATGATTCCACTCTGTCTCTACCACATTCACTCTCATTTCGGGAAAGGCTTGCCCCTGCTGCTTTCAGGTTTGACATTCGAAATAGAAAAGGCTCAGGTCTCTCGAGCCTCATGTGGATCGAGCTGAGCATACCGAACTGCCTGCTTACTTGAAGGAGGGAGACGAAAAGACCGTCGCTAACACGTGGCGGACAGAGCTTGTTGACTCAAAGAAGTATGAATTCCTAGCGAAAGCAACCCCACAACCCCGCACTCGAATACTAAGTGAAACCGTCCTTTGTCTACGTGCCTAGTTGACGATCCGCGTCTCAATACCACTGTCTAGCTCTTGTTCCGCTTAAGGCTCTTTTATTTACCATTGACTAGGTAGGTTTCCCATGACCCGTACATAAGCTTGTTGCTCTTACCCATCCGAATCAATCAGAGCCGGCGTCTGCTTGAACTAAAGAAAATGATGAAGTGACAGGAGTCTTAATCCTTCCTAGCAGCACGACGCTTGTCTTGCCTGGTCCTCAGCAGGAAGTACGGCATATGCATTCTTGCCGATAACCACGTCCACTGAATAGAAACATTAAACTAAAAATGGGTCGTAAGGTTCCAGTTGGGAAGGTTCGAGTAGATAGGTAGGTCTCCCCTACCACCCTTTTTCCGGTCAACGATACGACGTAAGCCGGTTGATAAACCATATTGGTCTCAACTGAAAAGGGACAGCAGACTGGATTAGTGAAGTTCATTTTACTTACAGCCCATTGTCTCTCTGCAAGGTTAGGAGTCATCTTAGTCAGCTAAAGCTTCCTTGAGCATACGGTCTTATTGGGTAAAGTCTTCCGATGCCACGAAAACTTGAAGCAAGACTCTCCTCTTCACTCAACCCATTTATTTAGAAACCAGAGCCATCCATAATAAGCAACTGGTGGGGAATTAAGGAATTGTGACAGTCAGTCCGGAGATTGGCCCATGTCACGGAGCAAGTGTACCTTTTGTAAAGCCCAGTGGGATAAGTACCTTGCTGCTCTCCAGCACAAGATATAAAGAAGTGACAAAGAATTTCCTAACTGGAGTGCCAGATCCGCTCCCTTCTGTCTTTCTGCATGTCGTTCATTTCAACACTTGGCGAGGAATCATAGCTCTGTCTAGTGCAGTTCGGGAGTGGAAGATGCCATAGTTGTAGATTCAATCTAACTAGTGCTATATTTGCAGCTACCTTATGTTGGGGAAAAATGGTAGTACGATTCTTACCTGTTGGAAAGGGCTCAGGTAGACAGCCTTGTTCTTGGCTCAGTTCAATCACTTTTACGCAGCCTTGCCTAAAAGGCTACATTTTGTGGTCTCCTTTCCTGTGTCATTCCCCCGGCTTACCACGCTGCCGTCCCAGTTGTAATAAGAAAAAACAATAAGCTGGAGGCCGTGTGAAATGTAGGTTTCTTCATTCGATCGGCATAAACATTTCACTTAGATCCCTCTGGCTTTTTACTTGAAGATAGCTGTGTTGGAGAACATTGAAATGAGTTGCGTAAAGAAATAAACCAGCATCTTGCCAACTAGCCGATACCGCTACTGAAAGACGGAAAGGGATCGACTTGTAATTAAATCTTCTTGCGCGCGACTCAAGCTCCCGGAGTTGGGCTATTGTTTGCGAAAAGGGAGGGCCTAGGGTCCTCCCACAAAGAAAAAGGTAGTAGTTCAGTAGCCGAATCCAAGGCATAAGGAGTCAGCTTCTGGTTAAAGAAGCTTCCGCTTCTGTTCTAAATGGAAGCGGTCTCAGGATCAAAGAATGCTTTGTAGCTTTTTCTTCGGGACCTCAGCGTCGCTCTGTGTCTTGGTTATCTTCAGTTTCTGGCCATTACCAGAAATGCATTCAGACATACTACCAGCAGCCTGATTCGCTGATTATTTCGGAAAGAGTCTAAAGACTCCCTTCTGTAAATCGTTTCTACGGAATTCCCAGACATACAGAAATCCGCCTCTTTCTCACTGTCTGATTTTGGGCATTTTCCTTCAATTCTCCCAAACTCCATCGGTGAACGCTCTGGTAAAATGCATATAGCACAGCAATGCAATGAAAGAGGTCTGGGATTGGGGTTTCCGGTGGGTTGACCAATCGCTTAGCTACTCTACTCGGACCTCTCCAGCCTGAATTACATACGAGATCTCACCCCACAACATAATCTCTTTAGAGAAAGAAAACCTAGTCTGTTCTTATCTATGTCATATCTGGTCGTGTATCCATAGCGCCTTTGTTAGGATACCTAAAAAGCCTTCGCAGAACTCCCTAGTTCTGGTCTTCGAACCTTTTTCGGGATAACGCTGGATATATCCAAGCCTTTTGAAAAAATCACTATCGAGGGCCGGCACCTCGTATACGCTTTAAATGCCTGTCCAGGGAGTGTAATAAGGTGCTATGTAATCCATGCGCTTGCTTCCTTCTGTTCAGGCAGGCGCAGTTCACTTCAGCTGCTCTATATCCCAGTTTAAGCGGGAATAAGTGGATAATTGTGAAATTGCTTTAATATGAGAACCTCTTAGGCAACTGTGTTCAACAGATTGGTTGACTCTAGACGAAACATCCAGTTTCCACGCGAGATGAGTAGAGCTTTACTTGGATGGAGAAGGCGCTATGTAATTGCCGAAACTGTGCTCCGAAGGTGATAGCCAGAATATATCATTACACTTAATTTGCTGTCCTCACATTCGATTGAAGCATCTTTTTCTAGCACTGGCTGGATGGAAGAGCTTAAGACGACTGTAAGGCATAAGCCCTAGAAAGGACTATCCGTAGAAACTCTTACTACCTAAGCTCTATCGACTGCAACGGAAACCAGATTGAACCACTGCTGGGAATATCCTATTGGATGAGAGAAAATCAGTCAAGAGGGACTGCTACTAGCTCATTAGTTCAAGAACTCATTCATAGGAAAGGACAGTGCATTACTCTTTTCCTCCTATGACTCGGAATAGCTGCATCTGGGTAGCTCACTTCTTGCATTCTTGTTAATGGAAAGGTCGTGCCTTATGTAATTCCTAAGAAGGAATGGCGTTTTTATCAACCTAAGACCCTTACCTTCTTCATCAAAACTCGCAAATGGTTGTTACCTTCCTAAAATTCTACGACAGGTCATAGCCACTCAGAGTATAGGTCAACTTAGACCTTACCTTAGTTGGAAGTCTATTCAGCACTCTCACGTCAGGGTTACCGGAAAGGATGAAAAGAGACACAAGAAAAATGAATTACATACATCCTCCAACTCGTAGATTCACTATGTCAGTTCCTTTGGAAATGTTCAAGAAACTCTAGTTGTTTAGGGCAATTGAGTAGTGCAATAGCATTGGATGAGAAAGCCCATTATCCGTATGATCAAACTGCTCCTGATGCATTATAAGACGAGATGTAACTCAGACAAGTCTGACCAGGTAGAACAAATCAAGCAACAGGCATTTCATACGAGTGGAGGGAGCACCGGCTGAACCCTATTTACCATTAATTCGCAAGAATGAGGCCGACCGTCCCTAACGAAAAAGAGACTTCTTCAAGGTCACGGTGTAAGAATCGGCAACATTGATGTAAACTTCCCGGTCTTCATGTTCTTTGATGATTGGACAACTCCTACTTCATAACACAAGCACATTGTTGAGAAGCGAATGGCCTGCACCTTAGGGGTATCTATCAGGGGAATCACTCGATTGAAATGACGTCTCACTCATCCGGGAACTGAGATAAGCAAATGAAGGGCAATTCTATAGCGCCTCGGGCCAACCTTTAGCATAAGTTTACCTCGGTCCGCTTATATAACTGTCCGTCAGATTAAAATCTGAAAAGGGCCATTTAAAACCGAAGAACCAAAAGAGTTGCCAGGAAAGCTCTCTTGCTCTTTCGATGATCATACTGAGATACTACCCTCATCCTTTTCTTTGCTACAAACCGACGCTGTTAGACAGAACTAATCAACTAATTTCACAGCATCAGCAAGAGGTCCAAGTGTAGACTAGGCATGCTTCTTCTATGAGTTGACTAGTCCCTTAACCCTCCAGCCGTTAGAGGATATCGGTTCCGGTTTAAGCTTTAAAGAAGGCCGTCGGTACCTTTTCATCCCTTTCCTTTACAGTCGAGTATTACCAGAGATAAGGAAGTCGAAAACACTAGGGGTCCTATTAGTTAAGAGTTCCAGCACCATTGGGGATGGTGAATATGTCGCAAGATTATGCACATCCAGGATCGATGTAATTGAGGAGAAAAAAAAAAATAGGATCTTCCTCTCCATTATTGATAGGCATGTCAATGCAGTGGATGATTGACTTACCGTTGCTTTCTTCTATTAGAACATTATCTTCTCGATTCAAGAACAAGCCCTTCTCGTCAAAGAGAGACGCGTATTCTCTTGCATTTGAACCCTCGGACTCAGAGAAGCAGCTAACAGGTTTAAGAATTCCTTTCAATTTCAAATAGAGCTAGGCACCGAAACGAAAGTCCAGTCAAGAGAAGAGTAAGACAAAAGCCGTCAGCTAGGCCTCTTCAAAAAGATAGTCTGGCTTTCCATGCAAAGGAATCGGTTGGTTTGACTTGGATTGTTAGAGCCGACTCCTTGGGAAAGTACTTGTGCTTCATAACCCAGGTCCAGGGCTCTGTTAGGCTTCTGCTTTTATTTCTAGTGATTCTTTCGGGGTGACGCGAAGGTGCTATTCAATTCACAGCAAGCTTCCAAATCAGGCGCTTGGTTACTGTTGTCACGCAAGTTCTCTTTAAGGCCTCGGTTCAGCAGCAACCAATAGCAACCTTGCTTACTTGATTCGAACGACCCCTTTTCTTTGCTTTTCCTGTTTCCCGTCAGGACCTCGAGATGCTAATCCACGAAATCTTTCTTTACCATCCGATTACAAACCAAAGCCCTTCCTGATCTTTGTAGAAGATCCCAATTCATCTGATGACTTAGACTGAATAGTTTGTAGCTTATCTGCGGCAGGTTCACTATGCACGGATGCTCAATCGGGGCCAGAGGTAAAACACGATTAAGGTGTAACTAGAGCTAGATATTTGAGACAACACTTATCCGGATGCTGCTATAAGACCACGGGCATTTGTTTCGGCGTCTGCTTCAAACCTGGGAATTTTTCTTGTCCTGAAGGCCTAATGCATCACTAGTTCGGATAGAATAATAGCTCGCTTGACTGCACCTCTAGCATGAGTGTCCGGCCATGGGCTTCTCTGAAGGGTAGCTTAGGGTTCGAACAATCAATGGAAGGGGCTGTCAGAAGTTCAGCTGCGGTTATCCCCAACGAATGAATGAAGCAATTATTATCACCACTGGTGTAATGATGTGTGACACGCTAGGGACAGATTTCATAAAGATGAACGACCACTATTTATATGGCAATTGTTGGAGCTTTCGCTTCTCAAACATATCATGTCTCTTGCGAAGCCATATCTTCTCTTGGGAGGAAGCAGCTTTGTAAGAATTTAAGTTCATTCTTGACTTTCCTGCAAAGTAAACACTTCCATAGGACGAGCTCCCTTGCTTCGTCCCTCCACTCTCCTTGGTTCTTTATCTCCGGGAAAAGAAGGATATTCGCTACACCATCACTTTCTTTAGTTGCCCAGATTTCCTATTCAGATCGAGAGATAGTTCTTTGGCTGAATCACATGGAAGACCGAGATTCATCACTATTCGAGCAATCTATAGCAGTGGCAGCACCTACTCAAATCATCCCTGCTTCGGTCTTACCTCTGGAAGCTGCAAGGAGTGATTAAGATGCAGATTCTCAACTACAACATACGCGGGTTGGGGGGAAGGCCTAAGAAAGATAATATCAAAAGTTTAATACGCAAATATACACCAGATATGGTCTGCATTCAAGTATCTTTCTTTCTTGCTAACTCCCGGCATTCGTGCGAAAGAATGGCTATTCTCTTGCACGTTGTTGAGACTTGGGCTCATTGCAAGTCATTCAACTTTATAACCGGGTTTGCTTTCCCTCCATCGGCCATAGATATTCATTTTCCCAATTCCACGTCAAGATGGATGTAATTCAGGTTGACTGGTTTCTTGGATGAGTTGGCTTCTGCAACTCCTGAATTGAATCCAACCTTCATACTGAGCTACTGAGTTATGAGCTATTGAGCTATGAGTCCTTGAGCTAAGTTCTCTCTTAAATTCTCAACCTGTCAATCGTGAGATTTAAATCCAGGATTCCAGTTTCGCTGTTGTTTTTGGTTTTTTCCTTGTAACTCACAAGCTGAAATAGGCCAGGAGTTGTACTTAGGCCTGGCAGACTTGCCCGACTCGCTTGCCGTGTCTCTCAGTCTTGCCCGCGTTCCTATTACAGGGGAATTCCTATTTTCTTGCCTTTGTCTAGACCACCGTATCCTCATTGATCCAGTTCTTTTATGCCATATATCTGCCGGTAGTGCTCAGACGAGGGAGTGTGCCCGAGAACCTGAAACGAATTCGTGAACCTAGATCTTGGTATATCATTTCAAAGTAAGAGGAGGTCCTTTATAAGGCTTGGAGCAGAAGGTTTCTTTAAATTTAGTCGATCCTTCCGTACGCTCAATTGCTGGAATGATACTGAGGGATTCGCTGCTCTGGTGAAACAGATATGGTACGGCCTACAAGGGCAGATCTCTTTTTTCAAGACAGAGCAATTGTCGGTCAGAAAGACTGAATTCGCCATCTGGACAACGATCCATCTTGGTGAGAAACAGGAGTTTCACGAAACGAAATGGATTTCATCCTGCCTGAAATTTTAGTTCGCGGAGACTGAAGCGCAGGGTCAACAGGATCAGATGTTGCTGGAGGAAAGAGCTAGCGAGTGCTCCCTGCAACAGCAAGGCGCTATTTGCCCTGCTCCACCATTTTCCATGAATAGGGAGGATAGCAGCATTCGACTAGTTTTTCCATTGATACATTCCGGAGTCGCTAACCAGGAAACTTGAATTGGGGCAAGCTGCATTGTATAGAATCTGCTGAAGAAAAGATGGTTCGGACATGGAGAAGGAAAAAGATAACCAAATAAACCAGCTGCAGAGGTCACTCTAGTTCTTCCTTGTTGTCCAATTTATGGATTGAGTTGGAGTGAAATAAAAGAGTGATGGATCTCTTTGCCCCAGTTATCAATTTATGCTTATCATTAAGGCATCAGAAGTGAAGGCAGCGGGAAAGACACTTAATCGAATGGACTTTGTTGACACTGACTATCAGTCAACACGGACAAAAAGCCTACTCGCGCAAGGATGGATGTAATTCAGGTTTTCTCATGGCCGGCCAACGCTGGTGGAACAAAATGATCGTGTCTCTAGATCTCAAATCTTCATTCACGGTGGGTCTCTTGAATCAGAAGCATGTGATTATACGGTTGAACAGTGATGAAGATTATCAACGTATGTTGTACCGGCGCCTCTATAATATACAAAGGTTCCCGATGAGGCTTTTCAAGTGGACGCCCGATTTAAATTTTAACGCGGAGGCTCCAGTTTGGATAGAATTGCCTGGTCTCCCCGTTCAGTATTACTGAAAAGAGAGTTTGCGTACGATTATGAGTATGATTGGCCACCCCCTGAAGGTAGACCAAGCTACTGCTACATCAGCTAGAACTAACGTAGCCAGAGTTTGTGTTGAAATAGATCTGTTGGTCCCTCCCCCTAAGCGTGTTCGTATAAATGGTGAGAAAGGATTTTGGCAGATGGTGGTTTATGATCCAATCCCTGAGTACTGTACTCATTGTTTACGGCAGGGGCATAGCATTAACGCTTGCAAGGTTTTAAATCCGCCTGAATCATCTAAGGAAGAAGGCCATAACGCATTGGAAGTGCAAAGGGATTCTCTTACAACCAAATCTCTTAAGGGGAAGGAGTTGAAACATTATAGACCTAAGCACCCTCAGCCCGGTCATTCTACTACTGAATTACATCCATCCTCTGCAGTGCCTTTGGATGTGGGAGCCCTTTCTGTTGTCAACCAGAAACCTGCTACTTTAGACATACCTGTATCAGCTGCGACAGAAAGAAGACTGGCACAGAGAACGGCTCAGACAAGGAAGGCACTGTGGTTGCATCTGAAATTGCTGTTAATTTGGAAGCTGATATGATTGTGCCTGCCACACATGATGCAGGTCAGAAGAGTCAGTCAGAGAAGTCGCCTCTCCCTAATAATGAATCTCGTCAAGGTGATTCCTTCTTGACAGTTCCCGTCGCTAAGACACTCCAAGGACCTGTTAATACTACAGGCTCAAGAGACCCGTGCAAAATGTCTTCTCAAATCCAAGGAAGCTCACAGAGAGGGGTAATAAATGTCACTCCTAATTCTGGTACCAGTCTTACAGCTACCAATATTACTGATGCTACAACCTTGTCACTCTCAATAGCTATTGATAAAAGAATTCGTGATAGAATTGCGGCAGATATTCTGGAGATTACCTCTAAAGCTTTGCTATATTGTGAAGATTATGATGATCAAGCTATCTTGCTTCTTAAAGATTCTGTTCAAACATCTAATGTGTTACTTGCCAACTGCGAGGCTCTTTCAAGACCTGAGCTTCCCAATTCATCTCTCCAGTCTGCAGAGCTCCGATATAAGATCTCAAATGTAGCTGCCTCATCTTGTTCTATTGCTGAGGATGATGATCTCACGCTGGCAGAGAATTCTCAGGATATTCAACGAGATATAGAAGATATAAACGTCAGACGGGTCACAGATGATCATATCTCAGACGCATCCCAATCAGAGGATAACAGCGCCACAGATAATGATATGGATCAAGATGCTTCTTCAGGTAATTCTTCCCCAAAAGTCTCTCCTAAGAAACGAGGAAGAGGACGACCACGAAAGCAAAAAACAGCAGATGAATATCGCATTCAGCCAAAGGCACCTGTGTCACCTAAACCCCAGCCAAACACACGGTCCAGAAGCAAACGTATATAGATGTGTGTATTGATTTGGAATATTAGGGGGGTGGCAAATCCTGCTAAAGTGAAGAGGTTAAAAAGTCTTGTTCAACTTCATCATCAAGCAAGCTTTCCTCATCTTATTGGAACCAATCGTGGATCAAAGTTCCCTGGAACACTTAAGGCGAAAAGTGAAGTTTCACTCTGGAATTTCCAATTCTGAAAGTACTATATGGATGCTGTGGAAAAACACTTATAACTGTTCTCTGGCAGTAAACTCTCCTCAGTTGCTTCTGCTTGATGTGGAAGTGGTTGCAACACAACAATCATTCCAAGTAGGAGGGGTGTATGCAAAGTGTAACAGAAATGATCGTCGCCCCCTATGGCATCTCATGCGACAAATCTCCTCTGCATCGACTAGACCTTTTATTTTAGGGGGGGATTACAATGCAGTTATATGTCCAGAAGAGGGGGCAGACGCATCTCTGCTGGCTCTACTGGTGATTTTGTAGACACTTTAAATGCCTGCAGACTCATTGATGCAGGTTATACTGGCGGGAAGTTTACTTGGTACGCACCATCTCCACTCTTACTATCGTGCGTGAAGTGGCTGAAAGAATTTCTCGTATCGTTTTTCGTGGTTACTGCTTGGCCTCTACAGCTAATATAGAAAGGCGGAATAGAGCAGTCGATCTACATTTGGCTTCTCTTCCTCCCCCTATGACTCGCGCTGAAAAATCCTTGGCCTTGCCAAATCTGCAAGTTACCCAACCATAAAGAAAGAGAGAATGCACAGACGCTTGATACTGTCTGTCTCTCTTGCTAGCTAGAAGGCGAGGAGCACAAGAGTTGGGGCAGAATGCACATTCTTGATATAACGAGAGATGTCATTGTTTAGTCAATATCTTGTACCAGAAGGGCGTTCATAGAACAGGTGTCCCAGTGCCTCACTCTTCGACTGGAAAGAAAAAAGCCGCCCCTGGTATCGACGACTATTCAGAAACCTGATAAGAGAAGTGAGTCTTGAAAGTGGATAGGATAGAGAAGACTCGGATCACTCTCTTGGCCACTGTGATGGATAGCACCTGAATATCAAATGAGTCCTCAGGGAGATAGCTATAAAAAGTCATCATACCAATTCATCCTAAGTGAGGAAGCTTTAGCTGATGAGGTTTGGGATTTCGTAGAGAGTTATAGCTGGAAGGGTTTGAGATCTAGGTAGGCCCGGGGTATACCGGCGAATGATTACCTCGAATGGACATCTTTCTGAATTACATACATCCTTCTTAGGCCAGCGAGAATAAAGAATATGAATAGCAAGCTAGAAAAGTGACCTACTAATATAGCTCGCAGGTTTAAAAAGGACAGAACCATAGAATAAAGGCTCTCAAAAGCAGGCGCGTACCCAAGCCATTCCACTTCCCTCGGACCTTATTGACACGGAACGAGTCTATGTTTGCTACACAGAATAGCGGTTCGATCCTCCAATTGCCAGCCGGATAGAGCAGGGTCAAAGAAGAGATAGTGTCCATAAATCTCATAACAAGTGCTTTTCCTAACTGACAAGTATGTTCACTTTCTGGTCACTACAATAATATGCTGCTTGACAAAAGCCGTGAGCATTGAAAGGGTTTCGGACCTCCGCTCTACCTATCCGCCTTTATTTGGCATTGTGACTTAAGAAGCATGCTTATTCAGCAGCTCCGGCGTGAACTAGCACAAGTTAAGCAAGGGAGTCCCAACACTAAGGGCTAGCGTCAGGAGCTTCAGGAAGGGGGAAGACGAGTCGGAATCTACTTAGTAGTAAGTTGCCATCGATGGTTCGTCCGCATTCTTTAATCTGATGTTTTTCGGTGTTTTATTAATCTATTCTGTACGACCGGTGCACGGGCCTGGTACGCTGTGACCAAGCATGTGAACACTTGTCTCACTGACCATTGGAGTTTGCCCAGGTTTGGACGGTTTTCACTTCAAATTCATCAAGAAATTATGGGAGGTCCCATGTGTCAGTTCGTGGAGAATAACTGGATAATCGCTTTGTGGCAGGAAAGCTTGCTTGACATAGAGTAAAGTTCCGTATAGACTCTGCTCCGGGCAGTCTCGACGCACGATAGATGGCAGATGCCGTCCACTTGAGTGGCAAAGGTGTGTTAAGCCCTTCCAATTCTATAAACAGAGCCTCGGCCATCTTCTGATTCCAGTCAGAATAGAAAAGCTCATATCTGCACCGGAGACTATTGAGTCAAAAACAAACTGAGTTTTTCTTTTCTGAAGGGCAATTATAGCCGCGCCTTTGTCTTACTCTGTGTGCCAGGATGGCCTCTCACCGGCCTTCCTTCTCTGTCTGGCTGAGGATGGATGTAATTCAGGCGAGATCTTTGTCATGGTCTTATCGTGAGAAAGCAAGAATGGGTAACTCAGGATCCCTTGGTTTTGCTTACGTCAGACCGTACCATAACATTCAGAAGGAATAGAGGGCCTTTTGGTAGTGGGAATCTTCTTTTTGAATATTTATTCTCTCAATATGGGTTGAGGGGAGATGCTTAAGAGAGAACCACAGCAAGTATCTGACTTACAACATGCACTCACAAGCGTTCGCTATCTTCGAAGAAGTCTTGAGTTGAGGAAGCTTTAGCTGATGAGCAATCACAAAGTATGGGGAAGGTTGTACAGCATGAGCTACGTAAAGCATTTAGACAGATAAAGATCTGCTTAGAGAATTCCCCTAGTATGAACCAACAAAACCATATATCCCGTGATCTCCTCCTCTTGGACCAATGTTGATCTTATCTACCGATTATCACCCATAAAGGAGTATTCAAGTCCCTACGGGGGTTCTGGTGAATGATATCATTCGGAAACAGATGCGCCTAAGGCAGGACCACCTTTCCTTTTCGCTAGCTTGTCAAAGTTGGAGCTGCCTTTCATCAACCGAATCTACTTCTACCAATCTTAAACAAAGGGCTACAAAGAAGACAGCAACCGCGTACCCGGGAAAAGTGACTTACTTGAATGGGGAGCTATCCTATAACACTAAGAAGCGGGTCCAGAAGGGACACGCAGTATGGGTGAAGGAACGATGTGTAGTACTCCGGGAAGATAAGGCAGCAAGTCCTGTGGTGGTGCCGATGGACGTTGGTGCTACTGGACGGGCTTTCGATGTGGCAACGGGAGTTTCATGAGCAAGCTACCTGAGTGAAGTAGCTAAGAGACTTGGTCAGCTATTTCAGTTCCGAGGAAAGAGAGGTGTAGTTGGCATATTGCGTATATATATGGCTGGACCTGGCTTAAAAGATTCCTACGTACCCCTTTTTTGGGATCAAGCCCAAACATAGTTCTCTCCTATGGTAAGCAGCAAACATTAGTACGAGTACCCAACCGCTGTCCCTGTGGGGTAGATTTCTTCTGATCAGAAAACGGAACTGTGCGACTTTCGCGGACCTGTTTATGAGGGAAAAAGGAACGGCATTTGTCCCGGGAAAATTACACTTTGATCGTTCAGATCTGACCCTCGTATAGCTAAGTCATCTAAAAGGACTGCTACCAAGTACAGTACTTCCTGCTATAGCTAAGCCAGTGGCTTTCCCGAATGATGTGAATGAAGACTTCGCTAAGCAGTGCGTTCAATAACGTGCCACCTTATGGTTCGTGTATAAAGAAACTCCTCTTTCTGCGGCATCTATTTCTTCCGCTCTTGACCTGGCCAGGTTCTTCCTAGCTCTTAGTTCAGGCCGTAATTGTAAATATAGAACCAAACCCGTATTTGGAGTTGCTCGAGCTGAGTCTTCTGTTCTTTCTTCTTCTTTCTATTTCGTTTCAGCTAGTATGATCCAGTGTCATTTGAGTAGCAACTAGGCGTCGCCTATATATACAGCAAGGCTCAGTGTAGCTAGAGTTGACCGAGGGTCTGCGCCAAGTAAGAAAGATCTTCTCCCTCCCTTCTTTCCTATTCTAATCTCTGGTTTTCCGGAAAGCCCCTCAACTCATTCTTTTTCCAGCAGTGGTAGCTAAGTCTATCTCCTACCTATGTGAGAAGAGTATGTAGATAATTTAAGGGCAACTCCTTATTCATTCTAATTAATAGTTGAAATTGCCCATATCATGACTAGAAAGCTTTCCCACGGGACTGATAAGCGGAAACTAACACAGCGCTATAAAGACAAAGCATTTCTCTCCGGGTGTCTTCATTCAAGGGGGAAAGACAAGAGATTCTCGAGTTCACAACCGGACTCTCCGTAAGATCTGTGCGTCTTGTGATCGAAGCGAACGCTTTTATATCAGCATGCTGGTTCTTCCAAAACTACATTTCCTCCTCTTAGCATATAGCTAATGCTCCCTCAGGCAGAATTACGTCTCGAAAAAGATTGACGTGGAATTGGGCAATTACATAGCGCCTGACTTCAGACCCACTTTGCTTTCACGATTTTACCTTTCCATTCCAGGTACTCCAGCGGTAAGATAAGGTCCCCCTTTGGCCTTCGAGCCCTTTTCACAAGTTTGCTAAATGAACATAGGAAAAAGATACGTGTAAAGTAGATTACATATTGGAAGATCTCTTTTGCTCGTCAGCCATACATCTGCCCGCGTTGTAACCTGGCCAAACTTACTATCTCCTCGTTCGCCGCCCCGGAAAGCCTTCACCAACTAAATCTATAGTCCAACTTCAGCAGTTCCCTGTCATGATCTCATCAGTCCCGACATTCCAGATTCAAGCAAAAAGACCTAGATAGGTTGTCTAGTTGAAGTGAGGAGGCGCTATTTGCCCTTAGCACAGGTGCTATTCAATTGCCTAATGGGAAAGCTTCACAAAGATCCCAGGAATGAGGTGCGATCTGCCGTCTGAATGTACTTTGAGCGAAGTCTAGTTATTTTATAGGCTCCATTTTCTTACCTTCCTTTCTACTCCTGCCAACTCCATTCTTCAGCAAAGTAAGCCAATCATATAGCGCCTTGGAGAAGGGAGCTTACAGGAGAATGACTTGTTTAGAAATAGTTGGCTCTTCAAGACCTAGCTATCAATGTCTGGGCACGTGCTTGCCCAACCTAGTAATAAAGGAATCGAGAAAAGAAATCTCGGCCATCGATCGGAGCAGGACCCCTATCGTAGCTCTTGAGGTATCCCTGAGCAATGGTTGGAAGCCCAGGTGCTCAACTAAAAGAAAAGCAAGTTTGGACAACCTATGTATGAAAATCGAGATTCTCGAAGAGTCGGGTGATCTTCTTTCCGTTTTCATCGGTGGTTTTCTCGGTTAGAAGCATAATTTGGCAAAGAAAGCACGAGTGAGTAAGAATCTTGGGAGAGAGGACTTGAGCATCTGACTCGAATTCAGGTAGCTGGAAGACCAGGAAATAACTTGTATGAGTTGGATCTCTTCTGACCGAAATCCCAATTTCCATATGTTAGAAGCAGGGATGATTCTGCATAATCCGACAAGAATCCTCGTCCCTTTTCTAGATAAGGACAGCCGCACAACCCGACTTCGATACTTTTAGTAAACTTGTCATACATCGAAAAAGTAAGCTTTCACTTCAACGGAGATAGAAAGTCGTTTGCATTCGACTTAGGAATACTCGAGTTGGTCTTCTCTTCGTGGAGGAAGCTTTAGCTGTCAACCTAAAGACCACCGAGATCGAGACTCCCCCCCCGCGTCTCTTCAAGAATTGTTCCGGTTCCAGTAAGGCCCCCTCGAAAACCAAGCTCAAGGTCGTGCAATTAATAGGCTTCTACTGATATTCTGGGGATCAAATCCCTAGAGATCTTAATCTCTTCCCAGTCGGCTTTCGGTCTTAGGATTGGTCCAGTGGGTGGTCTCTGGGTGATGCACTTTGTCTTGTCTTTTAGTGGTGAAAATCTGGTATCATGAAAAAAGAAAGCCATTTAGTATCCCGTGTCAGATTGACACAATAGAGGCTCATCAGTTTTTTCAACTTTTGGACCTGAATATTCTAGTTACTTGGTCGAGAAGGGGGAATAAGAGGTCGAGGGGTTTGAAGCGAGTGAGAAGAAGCATTCTACTTTGCCGGAAAGTCAAGATCTGGTCTCCTGATGCCTGATGTGTAATTGCAGAATATGAGAAAGAAAGATAACTGTCGTGACATATACGGACTCGAGTGCCTATATCAGGTGCCCACATATATAGAGTCAAAATGGATATTGAGTCCGAAGGATACAATTGCGGAAAGGGGTTATCTGTTATTCACTTCTTTCTCCGTCAGGTAAATTTTGCTCGGTTCTCCAACATCTTTCCCAGCCATCTTTGCTGCTATTCTAAGGGAGACAACTTCCTTGACGCCGCGCTTGAAGGGCAAGTTTGGCATCATATTAGCAAATAAACGTGCAAGTCAAGATCCTGCACGGCTACACTAGTCTGTTCCCATTTCCTTTTCCTCGCCGGCCCCCTGATTTCCAGGCCGTAGGGCAGAAAAGGCCTCTTCCGGAGCTGGCTACGGCTCTTCTGGTAGGGCGGGGTTCGGAGGGTCTAGTAACCGAAAGCAGAATGAGAATACTTTCATCTAGTCCCAAGTTGGGGACTGCTGATCGAGAATAGGGATCTTGCAACATTTCTTTCAAGTGATGGATAGTTATGCCTGTCAGTTTAGTGATGCTGTCTCTACTCAGTTCCTTTCTAATGGGGTATCATAACAGAATTCCACCAGAAAGAAGCCAAGAGAGGTTACAAAGTGGGCTTTATTAAAGAAGAGAAACGTGTAGGTACGTATTAAACTCTTGACATGTAGCATTATGAAATTCTACCTTGGCCCAGCCTGTAGTAAGGACGGGCAAAGCTGTGTCGGGCTAGTCACTTCGCTTGACATTGGTTTCTTGGGAATGAGGCGCTATTACATTGCCCTCATCTTTCTTCTCCTGCACTCTAGCTCTTCCTTCAGTCGTCCTTAACAGACACCAATCAACTGGTACCTGGAAAACTCCCCAAGCATTGGATTATAGGCAGCAGTGGAGAAGGCAAGAAGAGCACCACAAAAGAGTTCTGGAAAGATCTATGGAGAGGTTGCCCCATATCCCTTTGGTTGGAGAGAAATCCTTCAGCATAGGATGGCGGGGCTTCGGTCAATCAGTCGGTCAGTCGATCTCTTCCAGCTTACACTTTCCCTTGACACGGGAAGGCTAAGACTAGAATATTCCTTGTACTTTTAATAGGATTTTTCCTGTTTCTCTCAGAATCCTTCGGTCAACTACAATCGTAAGAGAAACATCCGTAAGTTGTACTCTAGCTGTCATACTTAAGCTAATTGCCCTATTTCTTTTTTAATCTATAACTGCCCGTGAGTCCCCTTGCTCTTTTGATATCAGCGCTGCGGTTGTGAGGCGATAAACCAGTTCCTGGTTTCTACCCACCAAGAAGGAGTCGCTTCGAAATCCCATTTTCTTGATGTAGCATTACACACACAGAATAGGCCCCCATGGGAGAAGCGATGATTACAAGTTTCTGATATCTCTCCTTATCAGTAGTCATTTTATCCGGAAACTCAATCTTGGAACAAGATCGATAAAAGATCGTCTCAAACAGTCACCATGCATCTAGATAGAGAAGAGAGGCTTTACTTCAACCAATTAAAAGAAGAGAGAAAGGATGGAATGAGTGGAGTGGAATAATGAAGGAGGTTTATCCGAATAATCCGCCCAACAGAGAGGGATTAACCAAAGAAAAATAGACACTACATAACCTAAAGACATGAAAGTCTCCTAGGGTTCTCTTCAACAACAATAAAGCATTCGGGATCATTGCTTCGTCCATTCTGGTAGGCCGACGAATCAGGCTTCAACATAAATTTTTCCAAGTCCAGAATCTTTTTTGCTTTTTTTCGGGCTTCTTCTCATTCTTCTTTGATCCCCGGGTCATTTCTAAGCCCAAATGGCCGACCCCGTCGCTTCCGATTCTCTCTCCCACAGCGATTACAGTCCCGACATTCCAGTACCGGACCGATTATTTGGACGATCCGTCTATATTAAACTTATGATACCAGTTCTTCCCCCAGTAGAGGGCGCTAAGGTTCTTTCACAAGGAAACCCGTCAAGGGCATATCTACGGTGAATCCTAGTTTTTATTTAAACGGGTTCGTGTTTATAAATTTTCGGAGTCAATATACACAATAAGCCTCTGTAACGGCAAAGTTATACCCCCCGAAGGGGAATAGATTGTCAACTCAATTACCTACCAAGAAGAATCAATTTCTATTTATGCGGGGTGCCAAGAGGGCATTAGCAGTAAAGTGGGCCGTTTTTCGCAAAAGATGAGGAACCATTGTATAGAGGACTGCAAGATATGGGAGAGCAAAACATTATTCCGCTTCTCATCATCATTGCAGAAAGAGAAATCCAATCGGCTTACATTCCTATAAGGCATCCAATGGCCGGTCTAACCTAAAAATGACTCTCAATGAGGGACTCGGGGAAGTAAAGAGAGGGGAGGAAATATGTAATATTGGCTTATATTGCTTATGAAGTTTGAGGGAAATCTCGTCCTTATTTTTGTTCTTGGTTTTCAGTAGTTTGTACAATAGGACTCCACTGTCTTCATACACTCCCGAGCCTCTAACAAACGTCGCCAGATAATAGACTGTACCTTTGTTTTTCTGAACTCTCTGACTTTCCCTTCTGTGAGACCAATGATGCAGGCTCCATTTGGTTCACGCTGGTGCTTCCAAGGAAACAGGGCAGATATTTCGTACATTTAATTGTTGGAATGACACTGAGGGATTCACCGCTCTTGTGAAGTGCTGCATCACCAAAGGACCGAGCCAATGAATGGAAGAACTCCTCGTGGAAGCAAGAATGAAATGAATCAGATTCCCTACAAGTTATTTTCTTACTACACATGCTTGCTCCGTCTCGAATCTGAAGTTTTCTTCCAGCCAGAAGAGAGAATAGGCGAATCTAGAACAAGCTAAAAGCTCTAATAGTTTCCCGAGTTCGCGAATGAAAAGAAAGGATGCCCACCTGAAGCCCTTGTGACCGGAAGGACGGATGGCTGTTGATAGGAGTTGGAGTTTTACAGGAGCTGTTGAAGAAGGGGCAGATGTGCTTACAAAGGCTGTGAGTATTCCATTTTTACCGGGAACGTCTATCCATACCTGATGATTTAAAGAATCCTGCGGTCTGCTTATTTAGAATATTGACGAAAAAACAGTAGAATGAGTGCACCTACCGGAGTGGCGACTCAAACGGATTGGAAATAAGAACGCCGGGCAGCCTCAGGGCAGCGTATGTGTCGTATACTTCGCTTAGGCTAAGTGCCTAAATAAATTGATCGATTAAATACTTGCTTGCTTGAACGAGCAGGAGTGTAGAACAGGAGTGAGCTATATAGCGCGAAAGAATAAAAAGGCATTTATACTGAATAAAAGAAAGACCAGCATAGAACTCCATCAACGATTTCGGACATTATTCATTGTGGAAGTCAATTTATTGGAAGATCAATAGTCGAACTTGAGTCAATGGTGTGCATCGGATCTTGTGGGTAGTGACGGCTATGAAAGAGTCCAAATTCTAGTCGATATTGAGGAAAGGAAAAGACCAATAAAGGCATAGGATCCAATCCCATCTATCGATTACACTGAACCTGACTCAGTAATGTCATAGTATTAAAGCCAGATATGTATGAAAGAGGGCAAAAGAATCTTCCCGTCTTCTCAACTTTCATTTTCCCGGGTGAGACCATATTGTCCTATCCTTGTCTACCGATTTCCATTCTGCAGAGGACATTCTAAATCTCACTTTTTAGTTTTCCCGTTTTGATTGAAAAAGAAAAGTCCCTTTCTCTAAAGGGGAACAGAAAGAGAAAGGGACTTTACTTACCTTGCCTTTGGACTCGTAGCGTCGTGTATTAGTCCGCAACTTCCGGAACGGGGGGCAGCAAGAGTTGCATTTCATGAGCATTCTTCCTCATCTTCCTATTTATAAGCCTACGTCTACTCAATTAGTCGATTCGGCCTACCGAAGATATTGGTTCTCACATATTGGCCGTTGCGCGCTAGCGTTTTCCCCTCACTCTCCTTTCCCTAATATTCACCTTGAGTCATCTTCGCCTTTCTGACTCGGCCTGTCCCGGTCGCCCTACGCGACTGGCCTTCCGCCTAAGAAAAGGAAACTAATAGGTTTTCCGTGCTATTATGTCTTAGCTTCGGAGCAATAGAACTACTGGCGCTTCAAAAGATAGACAATGACTACATCCGTTAGAAGTGATGGATTACACGGGAGAACCAAGGGTTCATTTCTTCCTGAGAAGCACTCTCTTTTCAAAAATCCGAATTGTCCGGTCCACCTTGCTTTACCATCCTCTCTTTCTGCTAGCAGAAATAAGAATTGGCGGAAAGTCTTACCACTGGTTTATCTCTCTGTCTCAATCGAGCCGGTCAGATCAATAGAGAGAAACCTTCTTACTAAGGCGGGAAATACCCTTTCCAATTCGCTCTAAACATGGCACGAAATCCCAAGCTCTGCTCTCTTGTTAAGAAGCCTACATGGTCAGGAGCAAGAGGGCTAGAGAGCTAATGCTCGTAGGGAGAGTAGTAATCAAGGGTCACATCCGACCTTCCATAAGAAAAGGGAGAGGGCTTTTCAGAGGTCCCCATCTTGGCCCAGGGGCCCAGATTCTTGATCCCCTTGAGATTGGTCGAATATCGGAAGATTGTCGGAGTTACCTCGAGAGGCTCCGTCAATATTGAAAAAGAGTACAATTTGCGATACGGACGGACACTTTATGGGGGTTAGCGAAGGAAACTCTTTATTTCATTCGGACATGTTAATGACGGTCTTATTCAATCCCGAACCTAAATATCTCCTATGGGTAGGACCTTTCAACAACATAACATACTAGAAGCATCAGTGCTCATAGGTCCAGGACTGTCTACCACTAAATCATTCTGTTTAATATCCATGCCACGACCCTAAGCATTGAAGGCCTAAGGAAAGAAAGAGCGAAACCAACTGCACTTTCTTCCTTTATCGGATAGCGCCTTCTTTCGTACTTATGGGTTCACTACCTTGCAGATTTCTCGCATGTGACGGCTATAAATTAAAAAAGAGACCTCATTCTGCCCGAAAACTTTTCTTCTCTTTCTCAATACAGTCAAAGAACTCGTTGTACCAGATTTCTTTCTTCACCAATGGGGACACTCGGAACCTGGCACAATATCGGGCCGTGTGAACCCGATCTGCATAAAAAGAGTCGAATATCTGCAGCTAACAGCAACTATCGAGTTCGAAATGAAAGAGCGGTGATGCTAAAGGGTTCAAGCTTATACGAAATCTCCTATATTAATTCAGGTCGCATCAGAGAAAGAGTCCTTGTCTTACGACGAAATGTATTCTTCTTGGCTTTAAATAGTAGCAGACTTATTTTTACAAAGACACATTGTTTTTCGATTGAGCAGATACACTCCCATACCTGACCAGGTGCTCTCAATTAGCTTTTTATTCTTTCTTGAAATAGTCGAGTCACCCGACATCTTCCCCGGGTGGTACTCTCTGCCGATAAAATGCCAGTTATTAAGTGGGTTCTCTAATTGGATCTGAACTTTACTTTAATAACCCGCTGAAGTGTTAGAGAAGAGGCATTGAAAGGGAACGGTCAGGTCTCTTGAGCCTCCCCTACCGAATGACGCGATCGCGACAGGTGAAGGTTGCTAGCGATGAGTGAACAGAACTTTATATCAGACGGGGATGACAAACCGAGACGAGGAAGAATCACATATCCACGTTAGATCGTTCCCGAGGAATAAGATAGTTTGTCATTTCCAGAGCGAGAGCAACCGTAAACTGAGAGGTGGAAGAGGGACGTAGGGACTCAAATAGAATATTCTTCAATAAAATCAATTGGTGGAAATGGATTGCGGAAGGCGCGTAGTGTTGCCGATGGTTAGTTTCAACGCCATTTTCATTCAATTGGTGGGACGAGATCCTAATCTGTGATTGCGGGGACGATCAGGTCGAGAGGTTGTCCAGTAGAACCTCTCATCTTCTGTGGAAGCATCCTTCTTTCGCTTACTCAAGAATAGACGCTCTTCCCATTTCCTCGAGCCTAACCGGAATTCTCAAGTGCCATTTTTTCCTTTCCGATTGGAAGCAGAACCAGGGATCTTTTGCCCATTCTTTCGACCGTCCTGGTTTCATAGATTCCTCCCCACAGAAGGCAAGGCCGTTAAGGTTCTTTCTTTGCCCCGGCCGCTTTCCCGCAAAAAGCAATGAATAAAATGGTCTTTCTTTAAATCATTCCGAAGTCGAAGGGCGGGACTGGGAGATTCTTTCTCTCTTCGAATATCATTATGTTACTCCGTCTGTCGCGAGCCCTCGTCCCGACGTTCCAGGTGCTGGTTTCAGATTGCAAGTGGCGGACGAGGAAAAGGCTCGAGAGACCTGATTATGTGGCTTCCGGGCACCCTTCCTACCTTCGCTCCAACACTGCTTGACACAATCATTATCTGAGGGCCTATCCAGAATCATCCCTTACTTACTCCTTTTATGACTAGTATATATAGTATAGGAAAACTCTTTTGCAGCCGAAGTCAGCTCGAGCACAACACAAATAAAGAAGAGGATGTAATTCAGAAGCACTCTAGCAGCGTGTATTGGACCGCGCAGAGGCAGGTGAAGGGAAGTATGTGAGTTCAGGTTTTGCCTTGATTGGCTTTTTTCTCCTTGTGTAAAAAATCCCCGCACTACCTTTGAAAATAGGTTTCCTGTTTTGGCGTGTTTGGCATAACGCAATTCCTGTTAGTGAGGGATGGATTAGTAGACCCCAAGGGAAAATGAGAATTGTTGAATGCATTCGAGTTTGGTAGCAGTCCTTTTAGCCTGATCTACGGCTTTTAAGATTGGATCCGAGTCTAGAAGTCAAATCCCTTTTCTTAATACCATCACTTGTCTTTAGGGCATAACAATTGGTAGGAGTGCCCTTCGCTCCATTCCAAAGTGAAGGCCGGTGCCTTTCCTCTCTATTCCAGGAGTTCGACGCGTGGCTAGTTAGTGAAGTATGACTTTGTTGAGAAAAATCATTTTCTTTTTTCATTGCAGTTCGACTAGCTTGTCGCGTTCACGTGGTATAGCTGTAATAGCCGCGCCTCTTTCTTCCCTCTGCGGGAAGGTGATGATCACTATACGTCGTCTTCAACGTTTGTCGATCCACAAGCGAGACTCCATGGCAGCGTTCCTCTCGCCTTGTCAGAATGGAATGAAGAGAAAAATCCCCAAGAAAGAAGCCTTATTTTAAGACTGATTGTTATGAAAGAAAAAAGGAGCTTTCTGGAAAGAGTGTCATGAGTTCCTAAACTTCTAGTTATGCGTCTGAGGTGGCAGGATTCGAACCTAGCTTGTGCTAGCTAAACCGATTCAAATCTCTTTTAGCTACAATTTCCCGAGATTTATACTAAACAAGGGAACGAATTGACGGTATCACGATAGAAATCTGCCATCTTCTGGTGACTTCCTTCTTTCGGTAAGGGATCCTTGTTATAATCCGAGTATCTCCAAGGAATCAGACTAAAATAACCGATTGAAGGTATCATTCTCTTCCCACAGGGACTTTCTTTCTTCCCAAGGGCGGGAGAGCTATTTAGGGATTTTTACGAATCAGAGGGCAATTACATAGCTCCTGTTTTTCCTCCTTTAATTGTAAATAGATAAAAATCATAGGTGTAAGCGTTAGAGCAATGCTAATGCTGGTCCATTGAATGATCTTCTATCTTTAGAGAAGGAACTTGCTTCTATACTCTATTTCTCGTCTTCATCAGCACTCACCATTCTGACGAATGATTCAATCCGGGGAGTGACGTGTGTCGAAATCTTACATTACATCATTTCGGATCACTATACTTACAGCCAAGACGGAGCCTCTACCCTATTAATAGCAGTGTCCATGGAAAAACAGGGGACGTTCGGGATGAGCGAGCATACTTCTCAAATCGATCCCTGAGAAGAACTTCTTATTCTTATCCCTTGCGTAACGGACTCGTCTTTCCCATAAGATCCCAGATGACCACTGTTCCCTATAAGAGTGTATAAACTCTAACAGGAACGTATAACTAGACATCTCGAATAGAAAACCTAAACTAAAAAATAAGACACTGCATTTCCCCTTTGACTACTGCGCTATAAGAGTTATAGACCGAGTGAAGTTCTATTCCCGTCGGATGAGAGATGGTTGGCCTTATCTCGAATGATCCTCATTCCAAGCATTGAAATAAGAGGGATAGCTCACTCGCTGTAACCACTAGTTCTTCTCTCTTTCCGACAGAACCTTACTAATAAAGCCCTTAACTTAACGTAAGGATCATACATTCCATACCAATGTACGATACGATATGATCCAGCCATTTTCTAATAGAAATCAGTCGGTGATTAATACAATGAATTCAAAAGCATCAAAATGTTCGGAAAAATCGCTCATCTCATCCTCTTCGTCTTCCCGAAAGGTCTCTCGAGCCTAATCGATGGATGTTGAGGTGAGGACTTCGGCTATAGTTCGATCTTCATAAGCAGGGCCTTTCTCAAATCATTTCAAAAATTCCGGGTACGAAATGACTTCCGTATATACCACACCCTTACTTCCAGAGGATAAGGCAAGAGCTTGAAGGAACGCGCCCTTTCTCTAGCAATTGGAGAGGAATCTGGTCAACTTACAGGCCAGGGCCGGACTCTAGTGAACTTTTCTAATACCTACAGGCGATATAAGCCAAAAAAAAGATATGAGTATCAGCAAAGGAAAAATGAGTGGCGATGGTGTAATCGCAAATCGGACCTTCCCCCCAGAATCAAAGAAAAGAAACGCCTTGCTGAGGAAGGAAAGAACAAAGGCTCAAACCCAACGCGGCCTGTAAGTCTAACATCTGAAATTGGAACACCAAGGTATGTCATCGGGAAATACCCTTTTTTTCACCTTCTCCATATAAGAAGAGCCTGGAACTCCACTTTCCAACAGCAAGTCGAAACCCGAAGTGGATTCCTCGTGAATTTGCCCTGCGAGTAGCGTGATGTCCTTTCCTATTGAAAGAGTGAGTTAAAATACTCAACTAAGCTGGACTCTCGTAGTAACCCCCTGGGAATAGGGTCTTCGAAATAGCTGATGAATTCCATCTACACCACCGGGACCTATATCCACAGGATGTCCTTCAGAATTATGCTGATCTGCTTAATTGTCAAATTGACTCTTTCCCTACTACATAAAGAAGAGTTGTTAGCTAGAAAACCGAAGATATAGATAATATGTTCTATCAAAAAGAAGAGAAAGAAGAAGCTGCTCTCTTAGTGAAAGCTCTTAGTTTTAATCTCTGGAGAGTGCTTTCCCCTGTAAGAAATAAATAAAAAGATGTTGTTCAGTCAAAGAAAATTTTCGGTTGGCCCAACCTTCGCCGGTAGCTGAGGTATATGAAGAATGGCTCTTTTAGTTCTCTTTTTTTCCCTTGTAGATGAAGTTCCCGGCCTGATCAGGGCTCTACATCACCTCCCGGGCTGAAACATTAGGTTAAGGAAAAGATGAGGCAATCTTTCTTCGTTAGCTAATAGGGCAGCTATTCGGGAGTTCAGATCCTCTTCTATCTGTGTAGTTTCAGATTTTATAGTCCATTTCCTCAGCAGGCATAGTGCCTAAAGCGCAGGCTAAGAACGGCCCTATTCATAGATCTTTCCAGAACTTTTTTATGGTGCTCTTCTTGCCTTCTCCACTGCTGATAGTTCGACCTGGTCAACTGGATATGACATTGGATCAGATGAGTTCATAGAAAGCGGGTCAACTGCTGGTCTTACTACCATTCTTAACCTTTTCCTCCAGCCCAGTGAATCAAGCAATTGAATCAGCTCTTGATGCAATAGGAGTTACTTAATCAACCATTCTCTTGTTCATCATATTCCCCAAGAAAGAAGAGAGATAAGAAGAGGACATAGAAAATATATCCTCCGGTAATGAGCCAGCCGTGAGAGCCGAACTGGCAAGAACGAACGCGCCCCCGGCTTCCCTTTAATTACTTCTTTTCCTTGAAATCCTATCTTAGAAGCACTCTTTCTTGGACAACGACTTTCTTTATGCTAATACTGATTGATACACGCTTTCTATGGCGTGCGAACCGATATCCTACTCTATATCATCAGAACTCATAGCTCTTTCCCTCGGACCAATAAGAGGCCTGGTCCTCTCGTTGGCTAAGCTCTTTGGGCGCTGGTTTTGATATCCTTTTAGAACTTGATAAACAAAGATAGCAAATCTTCATAATATATTCTATAAAGGCGAAGCTTTCAAAGACAACCTCAAAGACAAGAGTTTAAGACCAATCCCCGGAGTACTAGACTTGAATTCCTAGGCATCCTGACCCGTCCCGAAATTCCTTCTTCTTGGAGAGGCAGAAGCACCTTACTCAGTACACCTCCTCGAGGAAGCTTTAGCTGGTTGGAAAAAGCATTGAAGAAAGACATCGAGTAGGCATTCATGCCGCTTCTTTCCCTCTTCTCCTTTAGAGTAGAGATAGAGGCACCGACTGCCAACTTTTCCAAAGAATGACCCTACGTACCAGCAGACTGAAAGAAAAAACAGATCCTCTACTGCGGCACAAACCTTTTGACACTGAATCCGTTCTGGTCAGAAGAAAGAAGAAAGCTACGTCTCTCTACAGCCACGCTAGAGAGAAGCTATGAGCCATTGAGTTTTCATCTTCTGAGGGGGACTTATCAGCTGATTCGGGGTAGGGCAGCCACAGTTGCATGAAATCTGGTGTGGTCCGTTACAAGCCTGGCTGGGTGGGACATTGTCCATTGCCGCGCTGTCTTGAAGAACTATTGGGTGCAATCCTGGTCAGGGAAGGCTAATAAGTTTATTAGCTTCAAGCTCTCTTGCGCATTATACTTTATATATGGCTTTCTTTCAAGAAGAAAAAGGTTCAGCTCTTTTATCAGGCGATTCAGCAAGTCTTCCAGGTTTCGTAAGTTTGTCCACTCCCCTAGCTACCACTAGGGATTTTCCACTAGTTTCTTCCCGATTCGGAAGCGCCCCTTCTTTCCTGGAAGACGAAAGAAGCAGCGAGGTTGACCTCGGATCGTTCACCTCTAATGTGGCCATGCTTTAATATCTCAATCTACAATTTCATAGCGCCTCTCGGCCTTGGCTAACAAGACAGCTTTGCACATATCCGCGGTCTGCTAGCAGCTTTATGGAAAAAGATACGCTAGATATATATGCCATGATCGGTCCGTATATCCTTTATAGATACCGGCGGCTAGTAATCTGTAGGGCACGAGGATAAAGCACTAGGTCTCTCGAGCCTCGTGATGAAATAATGAGGATGGAAGTGTGCGTCCATCTGACCCTTTGAACACAGATCCTGAATTACATCCATCCTCGCCTCTCTGGAAGTCGGTATCTTATCATTGAAGAGGTCTCTTGAGCCAAGCGCTCTCTGAAGAAATTTGCCCAAGTTGAATATGCTCCCCTGAAGAAAGGCAATGGCGGGTAAATTAGTGAAAAAGAATGTCCTTTTCCTTCTAAACATAGAATGCACTACCTCATGGGCAAAGGAAGAAAAGGGTGGATGTAATTCAGGCGAAAAAAGAGTTTGGACTTCATATCCCTTTGAGAGATTTGGTGCTAACAACTAGTTAGCAAGAATAGGCTAATAAGCTCTTTGCAATAGAACTGTGGCTTCTAGCGCAGCATGCTTGGAGCTTTGTCGCGGATCTGCCAAGTATGAGCGGGTCCGTGAAGTTGCTGCTAGCTTGCTTCCCGAAGGATGCTACCTCGCCAAGAGATTCTTTCAAAGGGATCTCCAAAAGCCCGAAGAATTACTACGTCATTTGGTCTAGTTTAGTGATAGCGGTAGGTCAGCTTGGTTCGCTGTGGCTCTAATGCCGGCGATGAAGCAAAGAAATAGGGTGTGATAACATTCAGACCTATCTGAGACTAAGAGGGGCTGGTTACCGGAGGTATTCCTGTCAGCCTTGTAACATTAACCCAAAAACCAATCGTCACTGGTTTCGGCACATTCTTGTCGCCCTCTCTCCAGGAATAAAAACCTATGCCTTTCTCAGGCTGGTTAGGCTTGTAGGAAGGTTTTCCGGTGAGCTGTTATCAGAGGTATGGTAAGATGGATGTTAGTTGAGAGCTGTAAGCCCGATTGGGGTTACGTAGAGAGACTTACTTATAGAGGATCTCTCTCGGCAGCTCGACGACGTCTTGAAGAGCCTCGTTGAGCAGATTGAGTGAAAATATTGGACTCAATCGTTCTGCGAGTACTGTAAGTGGTACTACGAGGCGTTAATGGACTATGGACGGCCTATAGAGTGATCCACGACCACCCTTCCATCTTACTTTCTAAGAATCGGCTTTCTTGGCCGCCGTATTTTCATTTGAAAGAAGGAGCGTCTCGTATCTCCAGCTAAAAGGGATTCGAACCACTTTGAAACCTGTCAAATCACGGGGAAGCGAACTTTCCATCAAACAAAAAACAGCTTCCTCTCCGACGTCGAAAGAAAATAGCAAATAGCGTCCCTGGCCTTATCCAGTGTCCTCCACATCGTCTCAAAGTTCGCGAAAAGCCAAGCCTGAGAAGGGAGAAGTGTTGGTTAGCCTTAACACATCCAAATCTTCCGAAGTCAATGCGGTAGCAGCCACTGTCCCGACCTTTTCTGTCACTAAACCCACCTCATATGCCCCCGTTCTTTCCCAACAAAGTATTCCTCCTGCTACTTGGTAGCCAGCTGTCTCATCACCTGGGCGACCTATATATAAGGCCTCCTAGGAATTTGACGCCATTTGGACATATTTTCCAGGCAGTTTTTCAAAGTTTTGGTCGAAAGGGGGCTCTTAACACTGCTAGCACCCAAACGCTCATTGTTAATTCAATCAAGGTCCGGGCCATACAACTGATTGGTGCTTTTCTCTCATGCATGCGGTCCAAGATCTCATTGAACAAGGCAAAGTAGTGGTCTCTTCATCCCCCAGCAGTTCCAACTATACTTATTTTCCAAAGCCCTCTCCCGCGTAAGTGCACCGGTAGGGAGCAGCGCATCTGTGAATCTCATGGAGGATGCCCAGGGACAAGAAGACCTAGTACACCTGATTTCTTCAGCATCAGATGGGGTAATGGAATGGAGTCTGAAGGAGACTTTCTCCCTTTAAATAGTTTTTCTGCCTTTCTTTCCAATACTGGTGATGATGACGCCGTAGCATCGTGCTCCAATAACATCGATAAAAAAGGCTACCCTCTACGAGGATGCCTAAAATCAAACCTACGCTCTTCAAGACCTAAAGGCTATCGCTTTTGGACTCCGTAGTCTTTCAGAGATCCAAGAAGGTGTCTCTCAGGTGTCACAAAATAATGACACTACATTCCAATGCTAATATATTAGATGTTCATAAGATTAGGAGATTTCGTAGCATGGGTCTGCATTTCATCCATTTCGGCATGTTGCAAGTAGGCATTAGACCTCTCACTAGGAAAGATCTTAATACATCTGCATTGGTTTGTGCATTAGACATTCGTTATCACAGTTTCAAGGATGCTCTTCTAGGGGCCGTGCAAGCACCCTTGCATGATGGTCCGATTTACTGTCTATCCCAACTTCACTTCTTCCTTATCCGACCCCCATTTAAACCGTTCATTAAGATTGAAGATCAAAACCCATGGTTTCAACATGTTGGAAGGTTCCTTAGCGCCCTTGTCATCGTGTGGCGGGTATGTTCTCAGGTGTTCAACACCATAGTTCCAGCTACGAAGCTACCACGTGACCGGCTATCCGACATGTGTGACGCGGTCTATCTACAGGCCAGTCTTGATGGTCAGCACATTACTCCAAAGCGGAGAAATCCGAACGAGGTAAAGATCCCGAAAGCTTGGGCTATTGAATACAAGCCTCGAGATCGTAGTCATACATTGCGAAGTGGTTCGGTACGCACGTCAGATGATGATGTCCTCTCGAGCTTTTGCATCCCTAGCCATATTAGGCCAATAGTCACCTTGTCTTTGCAATCTTCTGGAGAGGTTTACCGGTGTTGTTGTCCCACAGACCTTATCATGAACTTCTTCAAGTCTCTTTGCTGCTTCTTCAACGCCAAGGCACCGAGCTAAGACCCCATCGGACATCTTGTAGTACAAATTGCCACATAATTGAGTGAAGCACTTCAAGTCTTTCCTGGCCATGTGCACTGACGACACTGATTGCTTTAGTTCTTGAATCACAGCATTTTGATACATCGTGTAGGCCCTGGACCACTGGTGTACGCCTGAAAGCACTTGCCTTATGGAGTGTTCTTCGTCCTCTTTTTCCAGCGTCCTCGTACCGAAAGAGGATCAATGTAATTGAGAAGGTAACACCTGTGCAGGTCTCTCGAGCCTGTTACGAACAGTGTATATGCTGTTCATTTTCTTCATCCACCCTGCATTCAGGAAAAGAAGGTCACAGGGCCGGGATCGAGTTGTATACATGCATTTGTTACCCTTAGAGGAGTACCCAACGTTGTTGCAGGAGGTAGAGGACTCATGGCTTTCTCGCTTGCAAATAAAGCGGAATTCGATACACGTCTCTAAGAACCTTTCTTTATCAAAAAGCAAGAGAGGATTGACATGCGCATCATCGGATATGTATTTTTAGGGCCTCCCCCTTTACGCAATAGGGGCCAAGTACCGAAGAGAAAGGAAGAGAAAAACCTGATCCTTGGGCACGTTATTTTATTGAGAGTGATCCCATGATCTCAGCCCAAGAATGCTGGAAAAGTAGGGTCTCTGTTCCCATTTCCTATATGTCACCTAACAATTTCCTTAGAAAGAGAGTTAAGAACCTTGCAGCGTCGGTTCCATAGAAGTGGCAGACTAGGAGTGTTCTTTTTCTTCCTAATTTCAGTTATGTCGGTTCTCCGCCATATAATTATAGCTAGTCATTCCTCTTAGGCCAATTGGCGATCTACTCACATTGACTTTCAAAAGAAGGAAAGTCTCTTGCAGCAGAAGTAGAGGGATCGAACTTGAGTACCAGGTTCTCTTTGACATAGCTCCTTTTTCGGGAGACTCGTCTTGGATAGCCGGGCTCTTGAGGAAGAAAAAAGAAAGATATTCAGCGAGCATTAACGGGCACCTACCCATTCTATTGATGGCAAGCCAGTCGAGGCATCGAATCCTTACTTGAGAAAAGGAAGGAAGAGCAAGGTAGCCACAGGGGACAATTGAATAGCGCCTTCTACAAACGTGAAGTAACCCGACGTGGATCTTCGATCTCTTACTCTTAAAGGTTATTTTGAGATCTGGTCCCGCTACAATGCTAGGTTTTTTCAACTAATTTGTATGGAAAAACGCCAATTCCACCCAACACCAAGTCAACATCCACCGAGATGCTGGCTCCCCCTATGCCTAAACAAGTCAACCGATGCAAGGAGCAGCATCATTACCAGATCGTTTTATAACCAGGTTTAATTCGCCTACTAAAAGTTCTTAGTGTCAAGTGTATGATCGAAACTGCTCTCGAACTTGAACTCGCATTTTCTTTCCCTCAAAAGCGGAAGCAGAACTCTTTGCCAGCCGCCTCATCCATTAGGAAAGGCTCGAGAGACCAACCAGTGATTAACGTAGGACGTATATTATCAGGCTTAAACTGCAACCTGCAGAATCATTTCACAGAGAGTGTTGATGAAGAATAGATGCTTTAAGCGAAATCGCGCTTGCGCGTAGTTGTTAAATAAATAAACACGTGAGACTATTGATTTGATTGAAGAAAAGGTGCTTCACTATCCCGCGGGTTCGAACGTAAGCCAACTCAACTCCCAAACTGATTCTCGGCGCACCAGGAAAAATCTCCGATTTTTAGAGGGCTGACCAGACACATTCAGACCAGATAAGAAAGACAGCAGATGGATTGATAGTCAGCCCCGCACTGTCTTACGTTATTCTTCAGTTTCAGAATGGTGCGGGCGTGGAGCCTATCTTGGGGACATACCTTGCCCGGATTCTAGCCGGGGAAAGCATGGTCAATGCTTTGGCGACACTTCTCTTCAACAAAACTTCTTGGCTTCATCTCCTTCCTTTCACAAGCTAGAGGCGTCTTTCTTCGTTTTGCCTCCTATTTCGTCTTGCTTGGAGTTTTGGTGAGTTAAAGGTCTAGGCTTCCCAAAGAAATCGTATAATCAAGATGCGAGACACGATCAGTCTCAGTTGGAGTTCTGGCTTGGGGGTCTTAAAAAACTCCCATCTACTGTCCGTTGCTTGCTATCTCGGCAGAAAGAAAGGTGTAAGCCCAATTTGTGACTGGGTTTTCTTCCATCATCCTTATTCTTATTTGGAAAGATGTGGAGGCTAGTGGTCAAGTTGTCTGTATAAGGACTATGACAATAGATGGAAAAGCTTATGTCTTATTCAACTGAATATGAGATAGATGCAGAGCTTTACTTGGTGATTTTATTGCGGCTTCCCAAAAGAGAAAAAGTTGAGTTCAATGATAGGAACACGGGAATAACTCCCCTCCTCGGATGCTGACTGACGCGCTTTTTCACTCTTAATATAAAGAACGGTACAAGACATTCTGTCGGCTCCGTTTTTGAGAAAACCCTGGCATCGGAAGCAAGCTGGCGAGACGATCTTTGACTTTGGTTTGGTGCTAGCCAGCTTGCAGGTCCAAGCTCAATGCCCATTCCACGGTAGCAAGAACCGATGCCAGATGAAGACGAGAAATAGACTAATAAAGTAGAAGCATGTTCAGCGTCGTTACGGAGCACGCGCGTAGTTTCAATTGCAGCTTCAAGACGTGTTAAAGCACATAAGCGTCTTGCTTAGGTTGTCTTCTGTCTTGTGTTTATCTGCTTTTTGGACTGCTAGCTGAGAGAACCATAACGTGGAGGCGGGTCACGATTTGTGGTCTATTGAGACTTAGCTATGCCTTCATTCTGCCTTAAGCCATGTATGCCTGGACTCAAATCAAACAGGGAAGGATGCTAATTTGTCCCAAGCACCTTTGGAGTGAATTCTTGCCCTTGTGTAAGAGGTAGATTCGTGGGGAGGGATCTAAGACGATCTAACACTTAAGCCTTTCGGCATCCAATCGCAGATCAGTTGGCTTGGACGAGGGACAATCTTTCGAGGGAGCCACCGTTCTGCTTAAGACGACTAATACGATGGAAGTTGAGTCTCTTAGCTCGGGCTCCCGAAGAAGCTAATCAAGTGTGTGTCAAGGGACCGGGGGGAACCTGTTGCTCTCGTCCGCGGTTGGACAACGCCACAAACTTGCTGAAAAAAGACGGACTGGAGCTAAGAGAAGAACAAACAATCGTCTCTTTAATAGTCTTCCACATTCTTCGCCTTCGCTCCCAATGCATAAAGAAGTGAAAATGTTGACTCGGCTACCGCCTGAAGTGCTGTGAAAACATAACAGAAATACAAAAGGTCTCTCCCATGCAAACCCGGTAAAGCGTCTTATGTACGAGTAATGATAAGTGAGATAAAAGGACTAACCTCATGAAAACCAAAAGAGGAGATATGTGAACTTGGCTGGGAACGTCTTTTACTCCAAGAAGGGGGAAAAAAAGGATTCTGTGGACATCTAAGTAAAGATGAAACAGAGATCCTCGAGAATTTCTGACTCAGCTGGGCTATGCAATCACTCTCTTCATGGTTGCGTTCCAATTTCTTCTGAACAGAAAAGTGTCCAAGAGACAGAGGCTTTTCTGTTTTTCATTTTCCCGGGATGAGACCATATTGTCCTATGATTGTGATCGAATTTCCATTCGTTGAGTACCGTGGGCTGAAAATTCCAATCCAAGGAAAAGAAGCACTTGGCAGCCCATCATAATAACCACGTCTCATGAATTGGTCTTGTCCACGTTCAGGAATATCGATACTAATACCGGAGGAAAAGAAGGGCTGGTCTTCATCCATTTTATTTGAGGAAAAACTTTCTATATTCCTGTATGTTAGCCATATGGCTAGTTTCCTCACTATCCACAAATTATTCATTTGGGCAATTACCAACTAAATCCGTTAAGCTTTAAGGAGAAAGACTCTGAAAAGATAAGATGCTAGCAGCTCTAGCAAGAAGAAGAAGAACAAGGCTCAAGAGACCTCGAGTCATCTTCAACTCGGAAAAAAGGAAGATCTCATGCTTGGCACCATTTGATCTTCGTAACGTCTGATTATAGGATTCGCGGTATTGTTCCTGGTGGGTTCACTTTATTTCTTTCGGAGAATTCGTCCAACCCAAGAATAGCTATAATGTCCTGAAGCTCTTTATACCGTTGTAAAGTTTGCTTAACTCTTTGCGC
>JAOYMZ010028696.1:0-17020 GCA_025802335.1 Pinguicula primuliflora | reverse complement strand
TCCCCTTGGGTTAAGTAGTCCTAAATAGGGTTTTAGAAATTTCCGGCGACGAAGTCGCCGGAAACCGAACCAAAGAACGAGGATTTTCATCTACAATGTATAAGTTTTCCAATGGTGCAACCAATTTTAAAAACGAATAATGCTACGCAAAATTTGTGGACCATAGTGGACAATTGTGCACACTATGATTGTGGATACTAGAAGAACTGTGTATATATATATATATGTATGTATATATATATGTATATATATATATGTATGTATATCGGGACGGCTCCGTACCCCTCAGTTTTTGCCCTCAAGTCAATTCCGGCCACTAGGATCGCCCGTTGACAGAATTGGGTACATCGTTAGAATCTTTATACATTGAATTGTATATGTTCATGTTTAGTTTCGGTTCCGGCGACTTTGTCGCCGGAATTTTCAAAAACTCTATTTAGAACTACTTAACCCAAGGGGAAATATGAACCCGCTGTTAAACGGTGATAACGTCGTCGGAATATCACCAAAACTTGAACATATTCAATTCAATGTATAAAGATTTTAACGATGTGCCCAATTCCGTCAACGGGCAATCCTGGTGGCCGGAATTGACTTGAGGGCAAAAACTGAGGGATACGAAGCCGTCACTTATATATATACAGAACTGTGCCTATGATCAGTTTTACGGTGGTCAATTTTCCCTTACGTGGACAATTTTTTCAATTAGCCACCCGTTCTCGAAATTGATCGCACCATTGGAAAGATTATACATTAAATTGCATATGTTCAAGTTTTGGTGGTATTCCGACGATGTTATCACCGTTTAACGGAGGGTTATAAATCCCCTTGGGTTAAGTAGTCCTAAATATGGTTTTAAAAATTTCCGGCGACGAACCAAACCAAAGCATGGGGCTTTTCATCTACAATGTATAAGATTTCCAATGATGCGAACAATTTCGAGAACGGATGGTTAATTGAAAAAATTGTACACGCAAGGGGAAAACTGACCACAGTAAAACTGTCCATAAGAACTGGACTCTATATAATATATATATATAGATATATATATATGGTGCAGGATCCAGTGACAGTAAAAAAATAGGATTATAAATCCCCTTGGGTTAAGTAGTCCTAAATAGGGTCTTAGAAAATTCCGGCGACGAAGTCGCCTGAACCGAAACTAAACATGAGGCTTATGATCTCCTATGTATAAGCTTTCTAATGATGTGCCCAATTCCGTCAACGGACAATCCTAGTGGCATGCATGTATAAAATCATGTATAAAATCATGTCACAGGTTCAATGCCCATATAAATGAACACACAAATGAACACACGTTTTCAATTTTCGCCACTAGCATCGCTCGTTCACAAAAGTGATCACACCGTTGGAAAACTTAAACATAGAAGATCATATGTTCAAGTTTTGGTGATGTTCCGACGACTTTATCACTGTTTAATGGAGAGTTCACATTTAGAACTAGAAGATCATATGTTCAAGTTTTGGTGATATTCCGACGACGTTATCACCGTTTAATGGAGAGTTCACATTTCTCCTTGGGTTAAGTAGTCCAAAATGGGGTTTTAGAAATTTCCGACGACGAAGTCATCGGAACTAAACCCAAACTTGAACATATGATCTCCTATGTATAAGCTTTCTAACGATGTGCCCAATTCCATCAACGGGCAATCCTAGTGGCCGGAATTAAAAAACGATGTATAAAGTCATGTATAACTTCATGTACCATGAATCTGCCCCAAGATATTTATAAGTATAAGTATAAGTATAAATAAGTTATTTTTGTTTCATAAGTGTTGTGCTTAAGGGAGTGACAGAACGCATGCATGAGATTCTGAATCAAGATGGCGTGCAGGCTAGTTCCACGATTTTGTCGAGATATGAGTTTGAGACATTCGATATGGCAACGTGTGAGGCCAAAGTTAACGGACTGGCTGCACGTCAGCTCAACATCAACGAGAATGAAGTTGTGATGAACATTCAAGTCAAGTCACCTCGTGTAAATGCATTTGCAGTAGCAAACAGATCCGACATGTTTGCACATAGTCTAAACTCGCCGTCGCCGGACTATGCAAGGGTCGCAGAAGCATGACGTGGCATACATTTCCATGTCGTTCCTATCAATGCAGCTTTTACCTCAAATGTTCATGGAAAGAAGAGAGGAAGGCCAATTTCTTCTTTGCATTCTCTATCGGAAGGCAGAGAAAGAATGAAGTGCAAGAATTGCTGCCAGAAGTGCGGTGTCCTCGGATACTATGCGAAGACATGCAATAGTGGATATGTTGATAATGAAAACGAAACTACAAGTGGATGGTGGGAGTGAGGGCTACAGTTTGTATCGTACATTTTTCAAATTTTCATTTGCGCTGAACATTTAATTGAGGCTTGTGAAGAAGGATTCGGTGTATTTATTTGTGTGATGTAGTCGGAAATTCAACGGTCATTCATTTTTTAATATAAGCGACAATTACAACAGTCACAATCATTATCTATAATATAAATGATCCAAAAAATGACCTATAATATAATTAATCACTTTTATTCCAAGATTCTAGAGCTCTCTTATTATTCCTAATAGTATACGTATCATATGTGGTTAACCTGGATATTTCATTCGGACTCCAACCGCTAAATAGTTCGGAAAATTAATGTATCAACCGCATGTTTGTCCATTCATAGATATTCCGAATATCTCAATCGGAATCTCCGCGACCCAACGTGGTTAACCCGGAAGAACCATTCATTCTCAAACTATCCTTTAATACACATATCATCTGGTGTTTTATTCACATCTGACAGAAAGAGCGAGATTATACGTGGTTAACTCGGATACTTTTGTCGGGCCCTAAACTGTTAACGCTAAGTAACAACAAACCGTCAATTGATCCGAAATTCTTTATTATGATATATAATCGTCATGTTTACACACTTTATATTTGGTGTGATGCCTGTCTAAACCTTGAAACACACAATATATGATTCATTCGTATCTAAGTCAGCACGCATGTTTGTCCATTCATAAATATCCCGAATATCATAATCGGAACAAATGCAACAGTCGATACAATCGCAACCCAACGTGGTTAATCTGGACGAACTATTCGTCCTCGAACTATCCTGTAATAAGCACAACATTCGTTGTTCTATTCACGTCTTACGGAAAGAGCGTGACTATAAGTCGTTAACCCAAATTCTTCTGTCGTGCCCTAAACTGTTAACGCTAAACAACAACAAAACATCAATAACTCCTAAATTCTTCTTTATGATACATAACACTTCAGTCAACATGACCGCGACCCAACGTGATTAAATCGGAAACATCATTCATGCTCAAACTATCTTGTAGTAGGCACCACATCCATTGTTATATTCACGTCTGACGGAAAGAGCGCGACTATACGTGTTTAACCCGAATACCAATGTCGGGCCCTAAAATATTAACACTTAACAACCACAATCTGTTAATTATTCCTAAATTCTTCATTATAATACATAATCATCACTTTTATACACTTTACATTTTGTACCTGTCTAAACATTTAGACGCACAATATATGATTCATTTGTATCCAAGACTACAAGGAATGTAATGAAGTCTCTTATTTCCAATCTACTTGAAAATAGTGTCTCCAATCCCACAAGTGTCTGAGCATCCGCTAAAAAGTTCAGAAAACTAATATATGAACACAGATGTTTATCCATCCATAATCACTTAGTGCGGCAAATAGAATAATTGATTTTCGTTATGTATTTTTGTCATAATTAAATATCTGAATAACCTAGACGGAACAAACACTTCAGTCAACATGATCACAACCTGATGTGGTTATCCCATTAAACCATTCCTGCTTCAACTATCCGTTAATAAATACAACATCTGTTGTTCTACTCACGTGTGATGTAAAAAGTGTGACTATACGTGTTGAATTCGAATACAACAGTCAGGATCTAAACCACTGGGATTTTATTTCCCAATTTACGTAGCACGAATATTGGTTCCACTTCGATAATACGTGGTTAACCCGGATATAATTTATGGGCCCTAGACCTTAAATCCATCTGTGATGTTGGTTCATTTCCCGAAGAGATATGTCAGAGTCTCAGACGCTGCATTTAATCAAAGACTGCGCATGTCTTCAAAGTTTATGTCCTTTCATGTACAATGAATGAGAAACAGCTACATACCATATCCTCAACGCAAATAATTACCCTTTAAATAGATGTAACAACAACCCAAAATTCATCCTCATCCATACATGGTTGTCAATGTTGCTTCCTTCTCCAGCTCTGTCTCCGCCATAATAAGATTAAGTGGTGTTGTCGCGTCTTCCAGAAAAAAGAGAGCTGCCCTCCTTGTATTCCTTTATGCGTATGTAATGAATGTAGTAAATCTTTCAGCTTGACAATATGGTTGTCAATGTCACTTCTTTCTCGGGTTCTGTCTCCATCAGAATGAGTTTAAGTAGTGCTGCTATGTTTTTCGGGATAAAAAGTAGATGACAACGCAATGTAATCATGGGTAGTTACCATGAAACAATTTCCGTGCTCAAATCTTCCAAGGTATTACTATAGTTCTTTTGTGCACATGTACCAATGTCGCTTCCTTCTCGGGTTCCATCTTCGCCAGAATAAGGGTGCTAGTGTGTCTTCCAAGATAAAGAGAGCTGCTCTCCTTGTACATGTTGGCCAACATCATTTTCAGTTCTTTTATTGAAGAAAATGATATAAAATACCATTTTTCACGCCACATGGATATGTAGATGTACTAATGGATGTGCAATACCTTTTGTTGGATTCATCCCCAAGTTGGCAACTCAGCTGAAATAATGAGTAATTGCCATGAAAAAATTTTGGTGTTCAAATCTTCCAATAATCATTATTAGTATATTCCTTTGTGCACATGTACCAATGAATGAAGCATCTCTTTCGGTTTTTTTGATGATGATATTTGTAACTGTTGACTTTATATTATAAAATTAATGAAAGGATTAATATTATGTATTTTATTTTAATTTTATTTTCTGTTTAAGGTATTCATTCAACAATATTTAATCAAATAATCAAATTTGTGCAACAGTATTAGCTTGTATCTGAATGTTTTGTAATTCAAACTGATGTTGTCGAGTCAGTGAGTACTTTCATTTCGTAACAATGCATTCGCTCGGAACCTAAATGTTCATCCATTTTTGACCCGAATACACGAGTCAGATTAAACAAAATAGTCCGTTAGGACTTTCATTTCATAACAATCCATTTGTTTGGAACCCGAATAGTACATTCCTTTCGATTTCTATCACAACAGTTGAGACTAGATAAGCAAATTATCTACAACCTGAGATGTTGGGATGGATTGGATTGGAAAGAAAAATAATCAATTTCCCTTATTTACCAGATTCTAATATATCCGTCGGTCCAGATTCTAATATACCCATCGAGTCCAGATTCTAATATACCCGTCCAATTCACCGCGATTATACATGTATATCATATGCGTGAAACGTATGTCAGTCGAGTTCACTGCGACTGGACCAAAATACTTAAAAACATTTCTGAACCGCGGTGAACGACATCTCCACGAATTGCTGGACGATACAGACGGGTCGAGGCATTTGTAAAAGTTCTCTTCGACTGCTTCGGCATCATCTTCCACTGTTCTATTGATGCGTTCACAGTTTTGCACATGCATATGTAGCTATTCGGCCTAACATGTTAACGTTCATCATACGGCGGATAAATACATCACTATATGGCAAAAGAAAAGAGAAGAGGAATGGAATTGGCATTGGTTAACCCCCCAAAATCCTCCTACAGATGACCAACTGAATGCTCTGCTACTGCACATACAAGGAATAGAACTGTGCAATGAACACCAAGACAAATGGCAATAGAAAGCAAGTAGCTCTGGTCAATATACTGTAAAGACGGCATATCAAGCTGTAATGGTTACCTTTGGCCGAAGATCTACACAGTACAGACCAGTGTACGAGAAGTCGGAAGTCGGGTCGGTTCCCGGCCGCCCACCGACTTGGCCGACTAGTCGACCGACTAACCCTCCCCAAAAATTGGCCCGAAATTAAAAAAAATAGTCGGCCCCCGTGTTCTAGAAGTCGGCCGACTAATCGGTTAGGACGGCCGACTAATCGGCCGACTTCTAGAACACTGTTATAAAATTGGCCCCAGAAGAATTTTTTTATAGAAGTCGACCGATTAGTCGGCAATCCCGACCGACTAATCGGCCGACTTCTCGAACCCACACCCTAAACGATTTTTTCATCCGTATAAGGCAAAATCAGGTCGCCAACGAGAAAGTGGCCGACTAGTCGGCCGACTTCTCGAACACTGGTACAGACATCTCTCATGCCTATGGAACGGATATGGGCCTTTGAAGGAGTCAATATTTGCTTGGAGGCTGATGCTTGATCGAATTCCTACAGCTGATGCTTGGAGTTTCTGAGATCTCTTTAGGACTACTTAACCCAAGGAGAAATGTGAACCCTCCGTTAAACGGTGATAACGTCGTCGAAATATCACCAAAACTTGAACATATGCAATTCAATGTATAAGGATTCTAACGATGTGCCCAATTCCGTCAACGGACGATCCTAGTGGTGGGAATTGACTTGAGGGCAAAAACTGAGGGCGACGGAGCCGTCACCTATATATATATATATCAAAAGGGAGGGTTATAACTTCTGTCATCTTGCATATCTGGAGGGGGTGTTTTTCCGACTTTGTTTTTTCTTCTTTCCCTCACCTTGAACGTCTTTCTTTTGAAAGTTTAGGACTTGGGCGACATCTTTCCCGTACGATAAGGTCTTGCATAAGTGTAAATAGTGGCACTGAAACCTCAATCTGTGGCCCCCGTGGATAGAATGGCTTTTCGTACGTCTTCATCAATTTCAGAATTATCATTTTTGGATAGCAGTATTCCAAAGATCCTGACGGTATATGCGGCGAATCGACATGTGAAATTTTTTAGTACTACATTTATTTCTTGATTTTTAGTGTATTGAATGGTATACTATGCCAAACTGCGATCACTTCCCGCAAGAGCATCTACGGGAGGCTAGTACCACGCGACGATCCTCATGTGAGCCTCGCGTCTTAACTTGAACAACGTAATTTGTTGGTACATGTACGGCCTTATAAGGTGTGACAGCATGTATCTGTGCACGCTTCGTACCCCTCTCATAAAATGCTCTCGCCTTGTCACTCCAAGCATCAAGCCTTAAGTACATCCTCACGCAATCCATCTGTCGTGCATTGAAATAATTGATACAGCTTTCTTGTGTTTGAGCAACGATTGAAGTGATGGGAAGTCTGCTGCACCCTTCAAGACTCCATTAAGGCACTCAACCTGGTTCGTTGTCATGATACCACAACGCGGCATATCATCATACGTGAGTATCCACTTAACTCAATCAATATTAGCTAGATATCTGTATGCAGCAGGGTTTCTTGTGTGAATCAGGTTCATCTGGTCGTGGAATTTAATCTTGCTTGATCGTGAACGTGTCAACCAGGTCATTCATTTCAGGACTTTATTCTTATAGTGCTAGTTAAAATTTGAACAGATATGCCTTAGGCAATATCTGTTCACACCAATATCGCCATTGAACGCTTGAATTCTTTGGATTGCCTTCAGAAACCATGCGCCTCTGTCCGAAATGAGAAAGTTGGGTCGGTCTTCGGTTACGTGCGTGACCAATCTCTCAAGAAACCAAAATCATGCATCCTCACTCTCTTCGTCCACCAAAGTAAATACAACCGACAATATATGTCCACTGACATCCATCATTACAGCAATAAGCAATTTTTGGCTGTATGGATATTATAAATGCGTACCATCAACAAATAGGATCAGGCAACAATATGGATATCCTGCGATGCAGGGGCCAAAAGCCCAGAACACATAAAACAGCTCTTTTTCAGTGGGATTGGGGGTATCCCTGAGAGCCCAATCAACAACATTATCTAGATTCCAATACTGCAGGGCTGTGAGGTAAGAGAGTAGATTTTTAATGACAGAGAACCAAGTTCCATGCACCATCTCCTTGCATGTTGCAGTGCCAACCAAGCTTTCGAATATTTTATTTCAAACTCGAATTTCGCCTGTATCAAACGTTGAACGTTTTGCACCGAAACTCCTGCAAAAATATGTTTGCAATAAGGAACAAAATAGATTACAAAATTCACACTATTTTTAAAATATACTTACCTGGATTTTTGATAATAAGGCTGACTAGGTCACTGGCAACGACAATTTTCGACAAGTTACAATGAAACTCACTCACTATACTGGAAGGGCAAGTGTTAGAAGATCCGTTGTGGAAAATTTTCCACTTGCAACTAACTTTGCACACTAAGAGTCCATACACATGACATGGT
Organism: Pinguicula primuliflora; assembly: GCA_025802335.1. NCBI lineage: Eukaryota > Viridiplantae > Streptophyta > Magnoliopsida > Lamiales > Lentibulariaceae > Pinguicula > Pinguicula primuliflora. The sequence continues at coordinate 8,632 of JAOYMZ010028696.1, read as the reverse complement.
CTTGACATGTTTGCACCATAGTAGCCACCTCTTGGTATCACACTTGTATACCATAAATTCTTTTTTCAAATGCACGACATGATACTTTTGTACATCATTCTGTAAATGAGTTTTATCCCGAAATAATTGGCCCACCTCTATTATACCAATGTCGTCATCGTACCGCTTTTTTCCCAACGAGTGTGGAATATTTACTGTGTTAGCTTGTTGTGGATAGGCATCTTGATGCCACTGGATACCTAATACCGGCCTGGATACATCTTATCCAACCTAGGATGTACTAAAAGCGGGACTGAGACAGAACCCAATCGCATTTCCTCGCCATCATCTTCACTATCGGGCTCCGAATCAATAACATTCACACTATTAAAACTCATGTGATGTTGAAAATCATCTTACTGGTAAAATTGGGGTATGTGTTAATACTCTTCAACTAGGGTCAAATTTAAATCTCACGACCACATATTAAAATCATCATTTTCTTGTCGGGACGAACCGCTGCCATCTCCCTTATAGCTCATAATCTGAAAACACAATTTTACATTAAATATTAAAATCAAATAAGGAATAATTATTGTAATAACTAGAGATAATTGAAAATAAAAATACTTACTGTATTTTATATGCTGCTTGGATGCGTTTACTCTGTGTTTTGGTGTGAATAATAGGGGGAGAACGGGGGTCATTTAAAGGCCACTCACCGCCCCTCTATAGGGTGCTGAAACCGGTGTCACCAGATTTTCGACAAATCCGGTAGATCCAAAAAATATATAGGCCTTCGGAAAATTGGTGTTTGATTGCACCGAACTTCGTAAGACCGGTGTATGGTAATAACACAGATTATTTGTGCCAAATTACACAGGCCTTCCAGAGAGCGGTGCAGATTGATACCGCTTTCCAGAAGACCGGTGCGTGACACTGGTATCTGAAAGGCCGATAAGTGTTAAATAACGAAAATAAAGTAACCAGCGTGACATAAAGACAAATTTTCCATCATCAGTGATTGGAGGATCTTTCTGATTGTTGGATTGTTGCTCTTATTCAATTACTTTCTGGTGAATGTAGCTAGGGACCCACTCAGCTCATACTTCAAATCTGGACAGTATATGGAGAACAATACGTGATTTCTAGAGGCTAGATGTGATCATTCATGAAGCAAAACAAAAAGGAGTAAAATTCACTTTACCCTCCTTGATTTGGGGTAAAGTTATTTTACCCCATGTTGTTTAAAAACTGACACTTTATCCAACTGTACTTTAAAAAAGTGCAAGCGCACCCTCCTTTTCTTTGGACAAACATTAAAATTGAAAAGACTAAAATACCCTTACATAAAAAAATAGAAATAACAAATAAATGAGAAGACCTAAAATACTTCAGGGCAAAATCCAAGATTTCATTCTGTTAGAATCCTTTTTGCACAAATACCATACCACAACACATTTAGCACATGACACACATGACACACATATGTCAGAATATGATTGGATACCATAAAGTGTGAGTCACACCATGAGTGAATGGTATGTTATCATGTGTGTGTCTTGTGCTAAATATGTCTTGTGGTATAATATTTCTGTCCTTTTTGACAGGAGTCTCACAACAAAGAAAGAAGAAATGTGCAATGCTCAAAATCCAAGATTTCATTTTGTTTGGAACCAAGAAGGATTTGAAGGAAGGTTGCACGCATGTCCCGCTCGAAGTGCTGAGTGTGGGAATTTTTGGGTTCCCCTTTCCTTGCCATAGACCTCTACAGTAGGGTTTCGAATTTCGTGCGGATTGCAATATCTAATAGCGAATTCATAGTTCGTTATCTTAAAAAAACGTATTTCGTTATCCAAGGGTTCTAACTCGATATAGGCTTCCAACTTCTTTTTCATTATTCACCTTGTGGTATACCAGACAGTCCCAGTACCCTAAACCCTAAACAGTCCCAGTCTTCATTAAGTTTGTTCACATCATGCTCTAGACAGTTATCAGACTGTTTGTCCTGTGAGCCTTCCTCTTCACTACTGTTTAATTCATCCTCTGTTTGAGAAGCTTTATCCAGTTTGTCATTTTTTTTGTTCTCTGCAACTTCCTTGATAGTTGCTTCATATTCCCGTCCATCAATTCTTACCCATAATTTGCCCTCTACATTTTTTTTCACCTCAGTTCTTACAATAATCCCAGCATATTCCAATTGTTCTTTGCTTATGGTCTCTGGGCAGATTCGGACAACTTTTCCCAACTTTCCAGCCACCTTTTCAAGGATTTCATCTGTCCAGGCCAGTATGGTATGCCATAGATTTGTATGCGTCTGCAGGGCTTTGTCTGTCCATTCAGTTATATTTTTCACCCATATGAGTAGCCATTCCTTGTCCACTTTCATCAGCTCATTTAGAACTAGTCCTTCATTTTCATCCAAGAGTAATATTCTGCCGTCCCCTACCCAGCGGACCTTTAGAGCAGAGTATCCTCCCTTCTTCAGCTCAGTTTTGAACTGGTCCAATCCATCAAGATCTCTTAATTGGCACAGTTTGTTGTGTCGTAGCCACCTTGTGTCTTTGGCTACTGTGGTAAATTTTAACTCAGGATCATCTTGTTTTGCCAGCAGTCTATGTTCCTCTTCTTTCAATCTAACTTGGTACTGTAGATTCGTTGGTTCCTTTCATTTTCCTGTTGTGTTGATAGCTACCATGTTTCTGTTCCCATTGCTTCCTCTGATCATCTCTTTGTAAGTGTTCTCAGTTCTCTGACTGTTGTTCTGTATGGGATATATCTTGTGAGAGGCTTGTGCAGTGATGGTTTCTCTATTTCCTTTTTTTTTGTCTAACTTCCTGATTTCCTTTCTCATATCTTGCCAGGTTTGCTCTTAGTCTGAAGTTGCCAATCCACGGTCCATTTAGACGAGCCAGAACATCTCCCACAGTATCATTTACAACATAAGATGCAAAACCAAACGGTAATCCAATCTGTGACTCCTTTCTTGCTACATAGAAATTCACCATATTACCTTGCTCACTCATCACATTTTTCAGATCCTCAGGATGTATATCCTTCAGGAAATTAGTCACATAGAAGGTCAAACTTTCCTTCCTGCCTGTCTGATTTTCCTGTTCAACAATATCTATAGATAGTTGATTGAATACATTAACATTGTCTTTGGATGTTAAATATATATAATAAACTAAGGCCTTGTTTCTATTCTCATTTATAGAGTAGGGTGCCTTAGTGCGGACATTCCTTATTGGCAATTCTAGATTTTCTATAGGCTTTCCCTTCATGAGCTCACTCCTAATCGTATACTATCGCTAGGGATATGCAGTCAGGTTTGGGGGCATCCTGTTTGGTTGAAGGTGCGGAATGGATGTGCATGTTGTGTTAGCATTTTCCCGGAGGTTCTCTATCGTGCCTACTGCGTCAACAGAGGATGTGTTTTAATGTCGCGTACCTTGTTCGCCTTGCCGAGGAGATGCCGGTCGTACAGCTTGTTCGTCAGTTTGAGCCCTGACTTACCGCCGGCCGACGAACCTCATTTTGTGTGTTTCAAACTTTTGCCACTTCCCGCTCAGGAGTTTTATGTAAGTTTTATATAAATGATTATATTTTAATACCTATTTTTTTGCTAGTAGTATGGGAAAACAAAACAGTACTGATATTACATGGGAGCATTGTACTCGGATTGGAGAAGGTAACAAACAAGTGCAATGTAATTATTATGAAAAAGTTTGTGGTGGTGGAGTCCACCGTATGAAACATTATTTGGCATGCACTAATAAGAATGTAGTACCATGCACATCCGTTAGTGAAGATGTGAAGAATATTTTTAGAAAAATGTTGGAAGAAAAAGATAGTAAACGCACTGGTAGTGATTTACAAGATGATGTTCGTAAGGGGATCATGGATGCTTTCGTGAAAACAGGAAAAGAAACTCAATTGACGATAAATTGGATGGTAAAGAATAGGGAGCCTGTCATAAGAGATATCTATCGTTTTTTATATGGGCATGCATTAGCTTTTAACATAGTTAAGAGCCCTTTGTTTGCAAAAATGGTGGCATCGATTGGAGAATATGGAAAGGGATTAAAAGTTCCAAGGTATCATGAGGCCAGAGTATCCTATTTGAAAAAAGAGGTGGATTATGTGAATGAGGGGTTATCTAAATGTAAGAATGAGCGGAAAAAACTGGTTGTACAATAATGTCTGATGGATGGACAGATGGAAAGTCTCAATCACTCAAAAATTTTCTCGTTAATAGTCCAAGTAGAACGGTATTTATTAAATCTATGGATACCTCCAATGTGATAAAGAATTCAGAAAAGTTGTTTGAGTTGCTTGACGGAGTGGTGGAAGAAATAGGGGAAGAGAATGTAGTTCAAGTGGTAACTGATAGTGCCTTAGCATATGTACGTGCCGGTAGACTGTTAGAGGAGAAGAGGACACGATTATTTTGGTCAGTGTGTGCAGCACATATTCTAGACTTGATATTTAGTGATATTGGTGATATGCCTATTTTTAAAGACACTTTCAAAAGCTAAGGAAGTCACTGTATATATCTATAGACATCGTTGGCTGTTGGCTCTATTCAGAAAGTTCACGGGTCAAAGGGAGTTGACAAGACCAACTGTTACTAGATTTGCAACTGCCTATCTTACCCTATAAAGTTTAGGGTTTGAAGAAAGAAAGATTATTCTTAAGGCCATGTTTGCATCGGAGGAGTTTGCTACTAGTTCTTATTCATCAAATGCTACGGGAAAAAGATGTCAAGAAATCATTTTGGAAGATTTTTTTTAATTAAACTCATCCTTTGGTCTCGAACGGGGCTACGCGTTAATGAATAAATAGCTACTATCGAGCCGTAATGTTCATACAATACTAACCTAACGTTTATGAAATCAAATTTAATGTTAATAAATACAGACCAAATAATCAGTCCTAGAGGTTTAAGGATCGAAAGCTGCTGGTTGTGGACCTCGTCCAATGTTGCGTGTACCACAAGTACAATGTTAAAGGATTACCTGAGTGTTGGGATTGGTATTTTGTCATGAGTTCAGCTTGCTTGACGTCCAACTGATGAAGCTTGTGTTGATGCCATTTCCAGCCGTAGTAGTTGTTTCGTGTTCGTTGGTAAGGTTGTCCAGCTTATATGTGATGTTGGTCCGGTAGTGTAGTATGAGTGAGCAATTGAAGTAGTTGCTGCATTGTGCCTCTTTGTGCATAATTGAACTGAGGTTGGGCTATATAGACTCAGAAGTGGCTGTATAGCGAGCAGCTCTCGTTTCACTCTCCATGCGCACCTATCAGCATCTAATACAGCAGGTTTTAGGGCCGGAATATCCAGTTCTATGTGATATGAAATGTCCGTAGAGGACATAATATATAGAACTCCCTGTGATATAGCGGCAACTGCAGCATGTAACTCAGAAGAGTGATTGCTGCTGCAAAATCCATATATGAAGTCGCCTCTGCTATCTCTGATTAAACCTCCAGCAGCATAAAGTTCCGTATGCTGTTGTTTCACAGTTGAAATGTTGAGCTTGATTTGTCCTGCCGCTGGTCGTTCCCAGAGTTGTTTGGTATGATTCTTTGGTCTGTGTGGTGGGAGCTTTAAGTTGAACCTTGAGCAGCACGTCAATTCGGCTGAGACCGTTGGACTGGTGCATCCTAATTGTTCCATGATATCTTTGACCTGCAAAAAAATTTGTTGCAATACTACAGATATTGAAATGGGTAAGGCTTCGAACCTGCAAGCACATCTGCACTTCCAGATATGCCAAATTGCGACTAGCACCGTGGTTTTGCATAACAGGTTGTGCGTTGCTCCTCTTTTGTGACTCATCCATCTGGAGATTCTATGACTGATAGGACCTGCAGTGTTAGTGATCCCACAAATATTTTCCAAAAAGTTCGATATGCTTATGGCCAGTTCTCCTTCAGATAGTAAATGGTCCAAACTTTCAGTTGTAGGTGCTGCCAGATAGCAAGAACATTGGGATGCAAGGCTGACTCCTTTAGATTGAATATTAGTGTCGGTGGACAGGATGTTGTGCAAAACACGCCATGCATGAATGCTGACTTTTAGTGGAATTGCTGGGTGCCAAATACTTGTGAACAAGTCTGATGCATGATTTCTGTTTCGAATAAGAGACCAGGCTGATTTTGTGGTGAAGTGCCCAAGAATTTCCGGTTCCCAGCAGATTATGTCTTTATTTTGAGTGATTGGGGTTTGAGTGATTTTTGTGACAAAGTTCTGGGGAACAAGTTGTGAGAGACATGGAGTGTGCCACCCAGCCGCGTTTAAGGTATGTTTTACGAGTAAACAAGGGAGGGACACAGGGCATTTGCTGATTAGAGGGGTGTCGTCTATCCATTTGTCATACCAGAAACTAAAGTCCCCTTGGCCAACAATCCAAGTGATTTTTTCTGTCATCAGATGTCTGACAGAGTGGATTCTTTTCCAGGTGCTGGAGCTAGAAGCCGGGCAAGGGGCTAGAGCAGGTGGAAATTCCTTACAATATTTATCGTGCATGAATTTAGCCCAGAGAGATTCTTGTTTCCTGAATAACCACCATAATTTCATGCTATTGGCTACGCTGATATCATGAAGTCTACGTAATCCTAGACCCCCTTCTTGCGTAGGTAGACAGATTATTTTCCAGGATTTCCAATGTGATCTGTTATCATTCATTCCCCAGAAAAAGTTGGCAAGCAGAGATTCAATGGTCTTGATTACTGAGAAGCTGAGGAAAAGAATGGTTATTTGGTATATTGGAATGCTTTGAAGGACAGATTTGAGGAGGGTGAGTTTGCCCCCATTAGAAAGATATTTGGATCCCCAACCCTCTACTCTATTTTTGATTTTCAGAATTATGGCAGTGAAGAGAATATTCTTCTTCCTTCCTTGGAACAGTGGAGAGCCAAGGTATGTCATGGGAAGGGAGGAATGGGTGAGCCCTGTCCAGTTGGAGATTGACCGCTTTCTGGTACGGGGAGCTTTGTTTGATATGATGAATGAGCTCTTGTTGATGTTTATTTTCTGTCCATAAGCTTGTTCGTATGATTTTAGTAGTTTAAAGTAGGCGTCAAGAGCTCTTTTAGAGCCTCTTGTGAAAATGATTAAGTCGTCTGCGTATGCTAGATGGGAGAGGCCTTGACAACCTGGTGGGACTTTGAATGCTGCCCAAGGTTTGTTTTCTATGAGGAGATTCAAGTTTCTACTTAGAGCTTCAGCAGCTATAATGAATAGCATGGGGGACAGAGGATCTCCTTGTCGGAGTCCTCTGGAGGATTTGAAGAATCCATGTATCTGTCCATTGTGAAGCAAGGAAAATGAACAGTTGGAGATAACCCTCCAGATCATATCGATGAATTGTTCAGAAAAGCCAAATTTGCGCATGACAGAGATGAGGAAGAACCAGGAGACTCGATCAAAAGCTTTGGCCATATCTAGCTTGATTGCTACATTGAAACCACGGTGTTTCTTATTCAGAAAGTGGAGCATTTCCTGAGCTAGCAGAATATTATCAGATATGAGCCTGCCCTTAACAAAACCGCTTTGCTGCGGGGAGATAATTAGTGGCAGAAAGTTTGAGAGGATTTTGTAGGGTTAGATTTGTTTTTTTAAAAAGTCACATGACCCAAATTAAATTCTAGTATATTTTTTTATTCAAGTTTTTAATTCTTAATAAAATGTAATAAATTTTAAAAATTAAAATATTAAAAATATTAAACCTAAACTCTAAAAACTCGAAATACTAAATTTTATTTAACAACGACAATTAATATTACGGTGGCTTCGGCGTCGAAAAATTAAAACCCTATATGATGAATCCAAACTCTAAAAATTTGAAATGCTAAATTTTATTTAACGACGACAATTAATATTACGGCGGCTTTGCCGCCGAAAAACTAAAACTCTATATGATAAACCCAAACTATTAGAACCTGAAATTCTAAACTTTATTTAACGACGACAATTAATATTACAGCAGTTTCGCCGCCGAAAACTAAAAACTCACCTAAACTCTATAAACCCTAAATGCTAAATTTTATTTTAAAAAGACAATTAATATTATTTTTTATTTTGTGTTGTTAAAGGGAACAATTCATTATATTTAAGTTTAATAAAAAACTGCACCCAAAATACAAATTATTTTGGGTCAGTCGCAAATGTAACCTTATGAGAAATCTGTTTTTGAAAAGTAATCTTTTAAAAAAAGAATTGCAAATGTAACCTCAATCTTTAAAAATAAATCAAAAATCGAATATATTTAAATTTAGCATAATATTTAACTTCCAACTAACGTAATAACATTCATTCCCGCAATCCCCAACTACCGTTACGGTTTTCCGGTCGTCGAAAAATAAAGATCAATCTTTTTTTTCTATTCTCCTCCATTCTAGGCTTAATTTTTCCGGAAACACATTCAAAGAGATCGAGGGAGACAGAGAGACCGAGAGTATCAACAGGCGCAGAATGAATAGGGTGGATCTAATCCGTGTTCTATTTTTGAAGGTGCGTTTGATTCTGAATTTTAGCTGATTTACGGACAGGATTATTTAATTCTCGGTATGAATCATGCATTTTGGTGTGAGAATTTCAATTCCGTGATCCGAACGTTCTTTCTTTGAGTTAATTCAGTCGATTTATTGT
>JAOYMZ010028685.1:0-17021 GCA_025802335.1 Pinguicula primuliflora | reverse complement strand
ACATAGAAGATCATATGTTCAAGTTTTGGTGATGTTCCGACGACTTTATCACCGTTTAATGGAGGGTTCATATTTCCTCTTGAGTTAAGTAGTCTTAAATAGGTTTTTCGTCGTCGGAATCGAAACTAAACATGGGGCTTATGATCTTCTATGTATAAGCTTTCCAACGGTGTGACCACTTTCGTAAACGGGCAATGGTAGTTGCGGGAATTGAAAACGTGTGTTCATTTGTATGTGCATGGATCCTACCCCATGAAGTATAATGCATAAAGCGACGTCATTTTATGTCATAAAATGTGTGTTTTTTTGAAACAAAATGACGTCATTTTACTATGTATAAAAGAATTAAATATAGGTATATCATTTTTTTTTGATAACGTAGAGAATTCTACCGAAATAGTTAAACTCAATGGCCTAATACAATAGGGAAAGTAAGCCACATTTAACACTACTCATGACAGGCTCACGTGGCTAACAAATTTAAACCCAGCTTGGAATGGAATTGTACTCTTGTAATCGAGTAGGCCAACCTACAGTTATATCATTTGTGTGTGACAGAAGATTGCGCCGTTTTCTCCTAACTCTCCGATCAATCCGCAGCCTCACAGAACCCTCAAATCCCAGAAATCTCGGCTACACGGTTTAAGGGCGAGATGGGTATAAAAGGGCGTGGGAAGGGAGACGAGAGACACACCAAAAACCTAACTAAAATTGCAAAGCAAAGACTGAGGTGGAGAGTTCAGTTCGCGTGGATTCGGTGCAACCAGGAGGAGTTTGAAGAATCACAGTTGGTGAATTAGTAAGTGGGTTCTGTCAATAAAGGGGGGGAATGGGGTTGGGTTGGGTTGTGGAAAATCTTGGGTTTAATTTGGGATCAATTTCAGAATCTGTTCAGCTTCTTGCACATGCTTCAGTTCATGCGTGCTTAAGTTTATGCTTTGCCTCCTTTTAATGATATCCGTTATGGTGTGCTTTGTGTAATAGGTACTTTGAATGGATGAAATCTTTAGAAATTTGTTCAATGAGCCAGCCCTTCATCTCGTTTAGTTACACTGTCTTCCATGTTCACTAGCTTCCAGGAGCAGGAATCCCTCTGACATTGTAGTTCCAATTTTTATAACACTATCTATTTGTCTTCTGATAGATTTGATATCGGCCAACGTATTCTATTTCGTTTCATGTTCGATTTGCATGGTATATTTTGGAGAGGAATGAATTCTTATCATATTAAGTATAACATGTTGTCAAAGGTATGAACAAAAGAAAAATCTTCGGATGCCGAATGTTAGGTACCGAATAAACGAGTTATGTGTCGAATTCTAATCATGATCGTCAGATTTAAGTATTGGATCACAATCTCTACGGTCATGATTAAAATTCGACACATATCTCATTTATTCCTCACCAAACATTCAGCACCACAAGTTTACTCATGAACAAAATGGGTTCGTTACGTTTTGGTATCAGAGCCTGAGTTTTTGTCTTTCATCTTGTGAGCAGTAGTAGGGATGGAACAACATGGGCAACCATTGAGTCAAGTTGGAGTCAAGTTGGATAGGCATCACCAAGAGTTGGAGTATTGGAAGAAGACCAGTGAATGGCTGCGGGATCAGAATGTTAGGTTGTCCTCCAAATTGGAGGAAGCTGAAGTACAACAGGACCACACCCAATACTGCTTGTCGAAAGCCCGACGCAAGATCACACACATGCGCAACAAGATAGCTGCCTTGAAGAAAGGTTACCATACTGTAGCTGATCTGCACGCCGTGGGTGTTGATGAGCTCGTACAGGTTAAATGGGAGAACCAATATCTCAGAGATCAACTAATGGATCATTGTGGAGTAGAGGGATTGGACGTAAAGCCATATGCCAACGGATTAGCGTCCCCGATGACGGATGCTTGGAAGGCGTTGATGCAATCCATTATCGATATGTCTAGCATTAAGGATGATGCCAATGCGGGTGATGTCAATGAGGAGGATGTCGAGGAAGACGATGTCGATGACGAGGATGGAAAGCTCGAGGATGGCGTGGGAACCTTCCAAGCAGGATGTTAAGAACCGAGAAGATACCTCCACGGAGCTGGACTATGGCTCTGAGGAAGTCTGAAGGAAGGAAGGTTTACGGTAACCTCAGGAAGTTTGGACTAGCTATTTGTCAATAATTATTCACTCTCTTTAGAGTAGAAACCTCAATAATTCACTCTCTTTAGAGTAATAACCTTGAGGCGACCGATTTTGTATGCGTTTTGTTATTTTGTTGGAATTTTTTGGATGCCGTGGAGAATTATTTGCTTTGGACGCCTGTAAAGTGTTTTAGGTTAGCTGCTTTATTGTTTTGCTAGGTAAGTCTGCTACTATCAAATCCATAGTGAGATAATTTTGGGCCAAAATAAGATTTGAGACCAACTCAAAACAAGGCAAGAGCCCAGAGGAGAGAATAAAATTAAGGGAACCAAACTGCGGAACTAACTTGAAAATTAAGGGGGGCTAAAATTCCGAAAACTTAGGTTATAAAACCCAGCCTACTGCTCTAACTTCAGGCCTATAAGCCTATCCAATTACACACGGAAAATCATTTCAAAGATCCTAGTGGCTAGATTAATAAACATTCTGCCCAAAATAATATCACGGCAACAAAGTGTATTCGTGAAAGGAAGGGTGATTTCAGACAAAATCTTACTGTCTCAGGAGATGTTGAACTATCTAAACAAAAAACCGGAGGGTCACAACTCGGCAATAAAACTAGATATGGCTAATGCGTTTGATAAAGTGTCATGTTTTTTTTCTCATCAAAGTCTTACGTAGTTTTGGCTTCTTTGAAGCTTATATTGACATGATATGGAGAGTTATCTGCTATTGTAGTTTCTCTAGTCTGTTTAATGGACAGGTTCACGAATTTTTTAAGGCCACAAGAGGTTTGAGGCAAGACGACGTGCCCGCTTTCTCCGGCTCTATTCTTATATCTGCGGAGGTTCTTAGCAGAGCATTGAACAGACTTGGTAGAAAGACATCCAAACAGTGCATTCAAAGTTCCATCGGCTTGTCAGGCCTTATCGCATCTGGCATATGCACACAACCTACTCCTGTTCGCAAGGGTACCAAAAAAGTAATAGATCGGATAAAAGGCATCCTGACAAGATATATGGAATGTTCTGGGCAACTGGTTAATCTTCAAAGCGTAAATTCATAATATCTAGCAAGGCCTCTACACATAGCTTACAGAATATCTCGGAACAACTGGGAATAAGCAGAGGTGCACTGCCACTTACATATCTAGGGTGTCCACTGTACTGTGGAAGACCGTCTTCCTGCATACTCTCTGACTTGTTCAACAAAATCCAGCGCAGACTAGAAGACTGGGCAACATCTTATTTATCAAAGGGAGAAAAAATTATTCTGATAAGACATGTTCTGACGAGCATACCTGTTTACATGCTCATGACTCTTGCTCCAAGGAAAGCAGTATCCAAAAGGGTAGAAAAAATGTTCACAAACTTTCTGTGGGGGTCAAAGATGGAAAACGGTTGGCTCACTGGAAAAAATGGAGCAATATATGTCTCCCAATTGAGGAAGGAGGTCTGGGAATATGCAATATCCAAGATCAAATTGCCATGCAATCGTGAAAGATGTCAGTTCTCCCATGTCCGCAGTGGAATTTCCATCGGGAAAAACTCACAAGGTAGATGATGAAGCAGTATTGTTAATTCCATATTTAGATGAAAAAATCATTGTATTGAAATACACACACATATATATATGTATAGACACTCTAGTAGGATAAATTCTCGAGATTCTGGTATATCAAATCCCATAAAATTGGAGATACTCTCCTAATCCTTTACATTCCAACCGTTTTTATCAATATCATCTTGATGTATACCTTTTGTACAACTATCTAGGAAGAATATGGAAAATGATTCGTACACCTAATATAGTTACACCAAATTTGGTGTACGAATCTGAACAGACAAAAAGTTAACGAAAACCATCCATGTGCAAACTGCCGTTAGTTGAGAATGATGAGTTCATACTAAAGTTGTTATTTCACTAATAAAAATGTTAACACACTTTTAACTTACACCTAATTTAGTGTAATCATATTTGGTGTACGTATCACTACCGAGACAAATATCATAGTCTCTAAAGGTGTCTTCTTATATTCACATGCAAAGCTTGCAAGACATTATCATGACCCCAAATACACTATTTTACCAATTAAGAATATAAAAATGTCATGTCATTACTAGCAAAGCAATCCATCTCCATCTCCATCTCCATCTCCATCTCCATCTCCATCTCCATCTCCATCTCCATATCCATCCCCAATCCCTCCTCGTCATGTATGCTTTGAGCAATCCGTCGGCTGGAAATTCACCACACCCTTCTCCAGATCATACCCAATATGGAAATTCATCTGATGCAAATTTCCAAAAATAGAAATATCCATCGACGGCACAAACGTCAAGCAAATCACCCCGTCCTCCACCATCAGAAACGTACTCGACGGCGGCAATACCAAATCCGCACCTCGAAAATGCACCACGATGGGCGGGGCCGAAAAACCCTTCGCCGCCGCCGTCGCTGAATAACACAGGCCAAACGAACCGTACGTGGTCCGCTCCGCCCTGATGGCACTCACGAGGGCCGATTCCAGCCCGTCGTACATATCCTGCGGGAGGAAAGTCAGGGTCGTGCCGGAATCGATGATGATGTTCCCCTCGCCGGCCTCGACCACCGTGGTTGGCGGATTGCGAGCGACTCGTCTTCGGCCGACGGAGATGCCCTCGAGGGTGAGATAGTAAAATGTATCCGGTTCCTTTTTTGTGATCGGCGTCGATACGACGTCGTGTCCCGTTACGACGGCGTCATTCCCGAAGCTGATCTTGCTCGGGGAAGGGGAGTCTAGGGTTGTGAGGCAGTACGAAAACCTACCGCCGATGGATTTGCTGAGTTGTCGGACAATTGACATTTTTCCACCGCCGAGTCCGATGATGCCGGAGGTGTTGGCGTTGAACGTTCCTACATTTTCGTGTCCGCAGCCGAACAGGAAACCGGGAAACGCCGCCGCCGCTCTGGAGGAGTCTAGGGTTTTAAATGTTAGGGTTTCGGCCGCGACTTCTCCCAGGCTCTGGGACCGATCCCCGTAGTGCACTTCGTACACGCAGCTGTTCGCGTTGTCGCACGAGCCACCGGCGGCGGTGCATTGTGACGACCGGCAGGAGATGCGCCGGTAGGATCTCGTCCGGCTGGGGTCGAAGAGCGGCGCGCGCTGGTCGAAGCACGAATTGCACGGCGCGCACTGTGTCCACGTCAGGTCACTGCCGGTATCGGCGATGGCCAGGATCTCCACCGGCGGAGTGCCGAGGTGGATCTTCATGAGATATTCTCCGCCGTCGGATACGACGTTGGAATCGAAGGAATCAGGCGACGCCACCTGGGATTTTAATCCCAATAGATTCTTACGTGAGAATGAGCGATCGATGGATTTTTTCAGACGGTCGAATGGCGAAAGAGCTGAATCGCGGTGGATCAGATCAACGGTGATGCCAGGATGATGATAAGCTTCGATGATGGAGATTAAGAGAAGAGACACTAGCAAGGGCTTGTAGAAGGAATCCATGCTTATCTGTTAATGTTCTTTGGTAGAAAATGATTTGGATTTTGGAATGTAGTGATCGAATTCTTATAGGCAAAGATAATTAAAGGATTTCGTTTCAATTAATTGTGATTAGGACTTGATAATGTACTTTTTCTTTGGATTGCCTGACGTTACACAGAATCGTGATTGTCCTATTATTACCTTATTATCTTGATTCACGGAATCATTGGTATTCAAAAGGTACGGTAAGAAAGTTTCCTAAATTAGGGTTGCATATATGGTATTATAATTATCGTTCGAGAAAGTGCTAAGCGGACCTTGAACGATCAGAACTCATTCAGTGCCAAGCGCCCTAATCGCCCGCCTAAGCGGGCTTTTAAGCGGCCTAAGCGGTAATTCAGATAAGACGGAAAACAACATACTAACGCTTACGCTGTGCCTAAGTGGCCTACTTCTGAAACATGGATTATAACACTCTATATCCAAATTCGCTTAATTTTTATTTGTAATTTTTTTATTCTAAATATGGATCGTGTGATATCTTTTTTTTGGTAAGTGATTGTCTGATATTTTAACTGGTCAGCACATAAACCTAACAACTTTTTTTTGGGTGGATGGGTGGGGGTAAGTAAGATTTTTTATTTGTGAGCTCATACTTAGAAATGGGTCATCTCACTCTTTAACCCAATGATTATTTCATATAAAGATAAGGCACCATACACCACTGAGTAAAGCTCACTCCAGCCTTCAATTTGCCTTTTGTTTTCATCGTAATTCAGGAGTTTCAGCTGAATCTGTTCACTAATCTTCATCGGAGAAGTCACCACCTTGTCGAATACTAGCCAGTTTCGAGCTTTCCAAAGGTGCCAACAGGTATGTTGAAATATGACACACCAATCCTTACATTTCCAGGATGCTGCTACTTCCGTCAATGAATTCTGTACAAAATCCACAATTGTTGGCAGATTGGATGTATGTCCTTGGTTGTTCGTCCAATCAGCAACTAATTGCCACTTTTCTCTGGCCTAAACACAATCACGGAAAAGGTGAAGAGCAATTTCTTCAATATTATCGCATTTGGGGCATCCTGTGGAGGGGAGGATTACTCCACGATGTGCGACATTGTCTCGTGTTGGTATTGCATTCTGAATCAATCTCCAGGTGAATGCCTGAATCTTTGTTGGAATAAGTTTATTCCTTGATATTCTTGCTGATTCAATAGCTTTCTTTTCCTGCCATTCAGCTTGCATTATATGCTGATAATACTGCTTTGTTTCAAATGACCTTTCAGGGGGGTACTGTCAGGTCCAAACATCAGAAGCCACTCTCATTGCTGGCGCGTCCATTAGTACATGTAATAGCTCAGTGTATTTGTTCACCTTAAGTTCAGAAAAGACGCCAGTCTAGCTCCAAGACCAAGTCCAGAAATCAGCGTAATAACCTTTCTCAGCTACAGTTATACGTTTATCCATAGACATAGAGAATAGTCTAGGGAATCTTGCAGCAAAATAGATACTACCATGCCATGCATCTAGCCAGAAATAGGTGTTTTGCCCATTTCCAATTTGACGATTTAACTGCTTGTGAAAAGCTTCATTCGTAAGAACTGCTTTGTGTAAATCCTGTATCCAAGGAGACTTTTTTATACTTCTATCAACTAGCAAACCCAAAGCTCTATGTGGATTGAACTCACCATATAGTGATTTCAGTAGGTTCATCCAATGGCTATCCTCCTCTTTGAAAATTCTATAACCCAATTTAGTTATGAGGGCTAGATTAAACTGTTCCATTGATTTAAACCCTAAGTTGCCTTGTTGTATAGGATAACAGCTTTTCTCCCAACTGATCCAAACAATTTTCCTCGTTCCACCTTCATTCCCGCCCCATAAGAACTACCTCATGCGCTTTGCGAGCTCTAATATAACAGCATTCAGTGCTTTGTACAGTGATAGATAGTATAGAGGTATGCTTGTAAGGACGGATTTTAACAGAACCATCTTTCCACCAAAGGAAATGTATTTCTTTTCCCACCCCACCAATCTTGATTTTAGTGTGTCAAGAACTGGTTTCCATGTACTGATTCTTCTAGGATTTGAGCCTATGTAGATGCCCAAATATTTGAATGGAAGAGTTTTCGCTTGACAGTTCAATATATGTTCACGCTGAGCAGATTCTGATGTATGAATATTGAGGCTTAACAATCTACTTTTCCTGTAATTAACTGTCAATCCAGATACTATTTCAAAGAGTCTAAAATTTTTCTTTAGGCTCAAAATATCCTTTACTGTTCCATTGCCGAAGAGAATCGTGTCATCAACAAATTGTTGATGAGTGATCCTTACTCATCTCTTCCAACTTTATAACCCACAAGTTCTCTCATTGCCACCATTTGATCTATGAAAACACTTAAACCTTCAGCAGCGATAGTAAAAAGCAATGGTGAAAGAGAATCACCTTGCCTTAGACCTCGTTGCATTCTACACTCCCCGCATGGACTTCCATTCACTGTTATTGAAATATGAGCTGTTTCAACACAACATTTCATCCAATTAAGCTATTTTGGCCAGAAATTCATGGCTGCCATTATATCCCATAGATAGCTCCAATGAATACTGTCAAATGCCTTTTCAAAATCCACCTCGAATATAGAACATTTCTTACGTTTAGCTCGAGCTTCATGAACTACTTCATTAGCAACCAGCACACTGTCTAGAATATTCCCCCCTAAAACAAAGCCAGTCTAGCAAAGAGATATTAGTCGAGGAAGTACCTTGGATAGTCTCTTAGCTAGCACTTTTGATAATATCTTATAGATACTTGTCACCATTGCAATAGGTCTGAAATAAGAGATAGTCTCAATATTTGCATTCTTGAGTGCCAATGCTACAAATGTTGCATTAATACCTTTGACCATCTTAGAAGATTCCCAAAAATCTTCCAAAAATTCCATGATATTCCTCTTAAGCATGGGCAAGAAGGTTTTAATAAATTTGAAGTTAAAGCCATCCGGACCAGAACTCTTGCAGCTGCCACATGAACTAACAACTTTAAAAACTTCCTCTTCACTGAATTGTGCCACCAAGAAATCATTTTGCACCTCACTTATCTTTCTGCTCAAATTCCATGAAACTGCAGGTCCAAAGTTCCTTCCTCCCGGCAGTTATACAAGGTGCAAAAATATTAAGTATAGTGACTGATATAGACTCGCTACCCGAACGTCCTTCTATAGTAAGCACACCTTTAAATGACCATGAACTTTCCATAGTAAATATATCCTTTCTCCATGCCGAAAGGAGGCCTCCAGATCTTCCTTCTGAATTTTTCTGAACAAAATCCACATTTGCATTTCTCCAAAACTTCTCACAGTATCTCATCGTTAAGTCTCTTTTCTTCATCTCCTGAATACATAAAAACTCTACATCATATTTACTTACTGGATCAGCTATTTCTTGAATTTATGTAGCCCACCCAAACTTCGTATATTCGAACTCAATATCCGCATTAACAAACTTTGTAAAACACCTTTTAAGAACCCTAGATCAGTGATTCAGCTCAGCTCGATCTCTTTCTTCCATTAGTTCCAATCTTGCTTTATATGTATCATCTATGCATATGCCAAGTTTCCTTCCCAAGGCTATGGTTTGTGTGGCTTCACTATCATCCACTAATGAGTTGAGTACCATTATATCCCCAGATATCCATCATCAGCAACTTCTTCCTCTATATGTTGAGCAGATTTAAGTCCTTTTTCCTTCTTTTCAGCTAATATAGTCGTTCCTTTCTTCTCCTTCTATTTTCGTGTGCCCCTTTGAGCCATAGACATATAGCAAGAGGTCCTATGTATACTGTTAGGGCTCTGCATGTGGATTTGAGCACTTGTCCCACTATTTGATCCACCGCCTCCTCTGTATTTACTATTGTTGTCACATTGTGTCCATTCTCATTTATAGCCTCTGCTGTCTCTGGTGGATTCAATTCTTGTCGGATAGAGCCTCCTGATTATATTGTTAGGTAAGCATTGATATTTGTCCTCTAGGAGTTTCGACTATCTCGTGTTTGTGACCCCACACTACCATAATTGCCACTGTTTGGAGTCCGAAATAGAACATGTAAGTCCAAACCTTCTTCTTCAGTATGGTGACCACGTGTCAGTGGCGATCATTCCGGAGTAATTTCCTGAACTTCATCATTTTCTTGTGCAATCCATAGGTCATAAGCATTCCCATCAATGTTATAAGTATGTATTCCTTCAAAACACCGAAGGAATGTCGTCGGGATGCAAATCCTAGCCCACTTAAGTTCAATATGGTCAATGGTTCTCTGATCAGTCTGCACCACCTGGCCAAATTTCCTACCTATCCAACGTAGGCATTCATCATTCTAACATTGCAATGGTAACCCAGATATTCTTAACCACGTGGTCCTTTTTTTGAGGTCAACGTCAGGTTTCCATTTTTGAACATTTTTAAACAGAAGATTTTGTTTTTGTTTTCCCAGGGAGAGGATGTTCTTTGCTTGTTCTGCTGTCGCATTGGATATCAAGACTTTTCCAGAGGACAAAGGCTGTATTCTTAATGTAAACATCCCATGATGCTGCAATTTTGCTCCCATATCTTCTACAACGTTAGATCCCTCTCCTTTGAGTGTAGCTACTAAAGCAGATTGTAGCCACTCAACATTTTCAACCTTTGTTCGATAATCAACACCCTTATACTATGTGTTACTCTTTGGAGTAGGTTGCACTATATTCTTTTTTGCCACCCAAGTATATGCTTGTCCAGATTGAATACCACAATTCTTGCTTGCGTTAGTTGGCAACGTAATGCCTCAAATCTTTGGGATTGCTCCTATTTTCTTTACAAGGTTTTGATTGTGTGGCTGACATGTAGTTTATATCCTGCGAGAATCCTCCCATTTATTTGATCTGCTAAATCGTGCGGACTTTCCACCAAGCCAAATCGAACAAAGCCAAAAGTTAGTCTGTTCTTCCCTACCTTCTTCGCAATATACAGATCTTTCAACAATCCATATTCACCGAATACTCCAGCCAGTCTAGTTGAGTCCCAATCGGGAGGAATGTTTGTAAAGAATAAAGAGATTAGTATCGATCTCATATCCTCTATCAGATAAAAGTTTCTTCCTGGATTTCCACCATAAACCCATCCTTGAATAGGTTTCTTCCTCGTTATAGTGATACATTCGCCCCTCCTCCTGCTCTATTTGTTTGTCTGAGGCGATTTGTTGTCTCTCCAGATTAGTGTTGCTGATATCTGTTGGATCTTTCCGGTTACTGTCTGTTGCTCCGGCATCGGTGCCTCCGTCCTCGCCGCCTGTGCCTGCATCTTCGCCACCATTCACCAATTCAAATTTTGAAATGTCCATATTTTCTTGGCGTTAACAACTAAGAAGTGCATTTTTTACCCCAAAAGAAAATCTTTTTATTAAACGTTGAAGCAACAATACATTTGACTTTGAGATGATCCTTTAAACATCGTAAGCTCTATTGAGGCTTGCCTAATTCCAGAACCTAATAATGAAATAGAGGTACCTAAGTGAAAATAGGCGAGCCTAAGAAAAAAAGACATTCTACCCATTAATGAGCATAAAATCCAATTGTTCGGAAGGGTACCTCCTACCCGTCAAAACTCCACTAAGTGAAGGAGGTAAGTCGTCCCGCCTTCTTAAGATCTTTTTCGGCAAACATCTGGGGTGATAGAGAAATCTTGTAAAAGAAAAGAGTATGACACCAGACTTTCCTTCTTTTACAATTAACTTGTGCGTGCCCAGTGCCCACCACCAGTGAGTGCCTTTCTAGGTGCCTTACCCTAATCCTAGTAGAGCTGAGATGCCGTAGAGTAAAGCTCCTAAGTTTAGGGAGCTGCATTCTATTTTGGTTGGTCTGAACCTCCTCTGAATTTATATCCTGATAGTAGAACAAGCTCCATCCTCTGGTTTTGGTTGGTATGAACCTCCTGTTCAATGCCAGTTATGGTTGCTTCGCTGGAGATTGAGCATCTGTTGCCGAAAGTTGCACAATATTACTATGAAGAAGTGACAAATTGAGGATGGAACATGGTCCATGCTGAAGAAGTCCCTATCTCCCTCCACAATCCCTAGTTCTCCAAGAGTTTTTGCCACTGGAATTGCCTTGGTTGCACAAATTTTTGTGTTGTACTTGTAGTTTTGCTGCAGAAGGTTGTGTATCTCCGATAGCCCTTGTCTCATGTGCCATTGTCCTTGAAAGGGTTAGAGATTTGTGCTAAAATAGATGACGAATATGATTCAAAAATAATCCGTTTACTCCCTTTTGAGACATGTATTCAGCCCCTGTGCAATTGATCTCAGCCCTGCATCCATAGAGCTTGTTGTGCTTATTTTTGAACAACCATATATCAGCTGCCCCTGTTTATCTTTGAGTACCATCCCTCCCCCATAGCAACCTGTTGAGCATATATTATATGAGTTCATTTTAAGGAAGTCCTCAACAAGAAGAACCAGACATTTTGTACGCATGAACTCGGGGGGCTGCTACCAACACAACTTCAACACCAAAGTTCGCTAAGCATTTTCTCTCAAGTAAATTCGATGATTTAGCAAACTATGAGCATTGAATTACTTCCCTGATTTGCCTTGTAGACAACTGAATAATATCATAAACTGTTGGTCTGACTTCATCATATCTTACGGATCATCTAAATTTCCAGAGCTGCCAACATAACACTGAAAGAGTGATCAGACAGATATTATTATGTACAGTGCTTCTACATGTTTCATTTAGCCATGATTCAATTCTCGGATTTAGAGGCTTTGTCGTGTGTTGTACTTCATAGACGCTTTCAAAATGATACCATACAAATGCAACAGTATCACTTTGTGCAAGCAGGTGGTCAAGAGTTTCAGTTTTTGGCGTTTGACAACAGATACACTTTGAGGCCAAAGAAACTCCTTTGGCTTGTATCCCGTCATCAACTGGAACAATTTGGTGCAATGCATGCCATAGGAATAGGCTTATTTTGTAGGAATGTATTTTTCCCAGATCTTTTGAAGGGGTGTGTTGGTGTACTGATTAATTCCCTTGACAATTTGCTTGAAAAATTTTCTGTAGTTTCCGGTTCCCAACAAGGAGAATCTTGTCCTGGTTTGATACATTTGAGGGGACCAACTTTTGTAAACAATGAGTATTCCATGTCTGATTATATAAGAGATGTTTGATGAGGAGTGGTGGGAGTGTAACATTAGTTCATGAAGCTACTGTTTCCATCTGCATCCAACTATCATACAAAACCCTTATATTACCTTCTCCTATATACCATGTATTATTTAATATCATTATAAATCTACATTCTTTGTTTCTTTTCCACCAATGTGAGTGTGAAGATTCCACGGGAACTATTGCAGAGGTAATTCTTTGCAATATTTCCTATTAATGAATTGAAAGCATAGTGAGTCTCCTTTTCTAAACGGTCAATATAATTTCATGCTCAACACTTTATTAATATCTTGGATTCGTCTAAGTCCTAATCCTTCTTTCTCATGTGGATGTATAATGTAATTAATTAAGAAGTGCATGAATCTATACTTCAAAGAATAAACTTACCTATAAAAAAAAATAACTATTTGAATTAGTGATCTTACAATCAAGTCCATTTTTTAATCAATTTTTTTATTTTATTGAATAACAAAATAAAAATGGATGTTTAATCTTTTTTTTAAAAAAGTTATTGGCGTCCGTCCTCCTCCACCAAATATTTTTACAACTAATACAAGCCCAATAACAAAAGAAGAGATAAGGAAAAAACTAAAGTTCGAGCCAACTAATTATAGAGAATGAAGGTCTGTTTAGGCCTCTTTTTGGAATAATTCCAGAGAGGCATCACACTGCATCGCATCTGTTGTTAGAGCCACCGGATATCTCGCGTTCTTTGTTTTTCAAATTTGGATGTTTAATAGATCATAGTTTTAAAAATAAAACTAGCTTAATCAGAAAGGATTGAGACAGTTCTGATAGGATCTGGAGTGTCTTCTGAGTAATATAACAGAGGAGCTTTGTATCTTGGTGGGGTTATATAGATCATTGATCTCTAGTCTCTGCTGCACTTTCTTCTTCTTCCGTGTTGTTTTCTTCTTGTTGACCCTTGCATGTGAGAATCTATTTACACCATCCGGGACTCGTAAAAAATTGGCAGTGACACCTTCCAATTTGGTGGTCCTATGCTATAAACTCTGTGTGGATTGGAATCTAGCCTTGTTACAAGGATAAACCCAACAAGGTTAGAGATCAGTGCAATACTACTCGCGTTGGACGAACATCAGTGGGGAAAACTAAGCTTAACACCCTGAGTTGGTATTATTCAACTTGGATCCTTGGTTGGGCTAGAAACTCACCGCTTAAAAAGGACACCAGACTTTGGTTGATGTTGCTGTGGGATGTTTGTGCTCCAGGATTGTCATCATATTTAATGGAGCATCTCCACTTCCAGACTTGTTTTCTCTCAATTTTCATTATAGTTGCCGAGAAAGTATTATCTTGTAATCTCATAGACCTAGACCGCCCTCCTTTGAGGTAAGCATATCGCTTTCCAATTTTTCCAGCGGAGCTTTGTCTTTCCTTCTTCTGTTCTCCCGATGAAGTTGGCAAAAGAGGATTCAATCTTTTTCGTCACATATTTGTTAGGAAGTATTGCTAAAAGTTGATAGACTAGAAGGCTGTACAGGACAGATTTTAGTAAAATGAGTTTTCCTCCACTAGACAGGCTGTAAAAATGAGTCGATTTTTTTTTGATTTTGAGTTGTAGAGGAGCGAAGAGGCTGTTTTTTTCCTTCCCTTGTATAATGGGATACCTAGGTAGGTAATTGGGAGGGAAGTGTTGCTTATTCCTGTCCATTTGGTAATGGATATCTTTTTGTTTCTGGGTGCTTTTGATGAAATGAGGAAATGACTTTTGTCTAAGTTAATTTTTTGGCCAGAACAGGCGTCATGTGTTTTGAGTGTGTGAAAACAAGGTTCTAAAGATTTTTTGGTGCCTCAGGTGAATATATGCACATCATCTGCATATGCGAGATGAGAAATGCTGGGATACCCATCTGGGATTACAAATCAGAATTGTGGCTTTTTGTGAGTGCATTTTGTTTAGAGTCCTACTGAGGACCTCAGAGGTTATGATGAAGAGCTGAGGAGAGAGAGAATCTCCTTGTCTCAGTCATCGGGAAGATTTAAAAAAGCTGTAGGTTTGGCCATGTAGTAGGATTGAGAAATATATGTTAAATATGCATCTCCATATCATATCTATGAATGTTTCAGAGAATCTAAATTTTCGCATGACTGAGATACCCTGTCAAAGGCCTTGGCCATATCCAGCTTGATTGCAATATTATATCCTACCTGTTTTTTTCTATCTAAGTGATGTATCATTTCTTGTGTTAGGAGTATATTCTCTATTATTGTTCTCCCTTTGACAAAACCACTTTGCTGTGGGGAGATTATGAGAGGGAGAAACTTAGATTGTCTTGATGCAAGAATTTTGGAAATTATTTTGGCAGAGAAGTTGCATAAGCTGATTGGGCGAAAGTCTGAGCAAGTTTTTGGGTTGTTCATTTTGGGAATTAGGCAAATCAGGGTGTTGGTCATTGAACGTGGGAGTTCTTCACCAGCAAAGAAAGTTAGGACCATGTTCATGAGGTCAGGGGAAATAATCTCCTAACAGCTCCTAAAGAAGGCCCCTGTGAAACTGTCTTGTCTGAGAGCACTAACTTTATCTAGTTCAAAGATTATGTTTTTTAGTTCATCCATGTCTGGCCATTTGGTGAGTTGGGTGTTCATGTCTTATGTTATAAGTTTTGGGATTATGCTGATAAGTTCTGAGGAATCTTGGGTATTTTCGCTGATATTTGCTTAACGACGTGTTCTTCAAATAATTTTGGAATGTCTCCAGGCTCAGCATTTTCCCCAGTTGGTAATTTAAGTGAAAGCCTGCTACTTTTCAACCGGTTTATTTGAACTTTCTTGTGAAAAATTTAGTATTTTTATCCCCTTCTTTTAACCATTTGATTCGGGATTTTTCCCTCCAGTATTACTAAACTGCTAACAGATGTGCATTGTGCATGTCATGTGCTTGTTTTAGTTTTGCTTCATCTTGTTCCAGTTGGGAAGATTCATATTGCAGTTCTAGTTGCATTAGGTTATTTTTGGACTGTTTTATGTTTTGAAATATATTACCATAAACCTGTTTATTCCACCGTTTCAAATCAAGTTTCAATCTTTTTAGTTTGATGCTGGAAATATTCAGAGCATTTGTGATTGGGGTGGGTTTGTTCCATGATTCATTTACTAGTTGTGCGAAAGTGCTCTGGGATGTCCAGAATTGGTTAAACTGGTACCTCCCTTGTCGCTGTTGGTTTGGAGGTTGTAAGGAGAGCAGTAATGGTGAGTGGTCAGATTGACCTTTGTGCAAGTGTTAGCTTACATGTATTTATTGTTTGGATGAAGTTTGTTACTGTGCCTATATGTATTGGTTTACCTCCCTTTTTTCCTCCGGGGAGGTAACCACATTGAAGTCACCTCCCATAAGAATCAGAGAGGAAGAATATTTGCATATGCTTGCCATGTTTGTCCAAAGTTCCTTGCGTTCATTTCTTTTGCATTTAGCGTATATCCCTGCTACACGTAGTGTAGAGGTGCAGTTGTCTATTGTTATGCCAGTTAACATAACCAGAATTTGTTCAGAGTCAAAACGTGGAGTGCAATTTATTGGGAATTTCCAGAAAAACCATATGTGCCCAGAGGTATTTGAAACTCCTGCATCGAATTTAAGTTTCTATGTGATTTCTGGAAGTTTTTCTTTGGGGATTTTAGGTACTAGTATGATAAGTAGATGCAAATTATAAAGTTTAATTAGTTTCGTTAGCCTCAAAATGGAGAGATTGTTTCTTATGCCTCTAATATTCCAGATTAGTGCCTTATGCATTTGGATTTACTTCTGAGTGCATATCTCTTGTGTTTTTAGGGGCTTTGGGTTCCATGTAATCTTCCCTTGTCTTTTTATTTTGATTTTTTGGGATTTTTTGAACCTCTAGGAGTGGTGCATTTTAAAGTTGTTTTTTTCCAGTTCAGAAGAGTCGACTTCACCAACACTCTGCCATAATCTTTGTTCCTCATTTTTAGATTTTTCATCATGTGACTCTGTTATGAACCCAAGGATCTCGAATAGAACGTAATCGTAGGACTCGTCGGGGAGAGGCCTAATCCCTGTATTCCGCGGGGAGGACACACCCTTGCACACAATTGAGAGGAGCACAACACTCACCTAATCTCAACTATGAGATTCAAATATCTTTCATTTCATAAGATTATGTTAGATACAATAAACTCCTTTATATAGTAGGAGGAATGGAAACCTAAACATCCCCTAATAACTAGAGAA
>JAOYMZ010028674.1:0-17021 GCA_025802335.1 Pinguicula primuliflora | reverse complement strand
TATATACATGTACAATGTAAAGGAGAAAAGTGTGAATAAAAAGTGAAGAAAAGCTTCTCTCCCGTGGACGTAGGCTTAGCCGAACCACGTAAATCTGCGTTCTTTCTTTTTCTTCAGCTGGCTCCTCAATCTGGAGCCTTCTACGGTCTACTTAAACACGGAGGTTGAAGCTAAAAAATAATTAGCTGAAACCTCCAGTCAAGGTACGCGAGACTAAGCTACATTTCCAGAAGTGATGTTGTGTTAATCTCCTATTTCACCATCTCGTCCTGCTGCTGATACTTTGTTGACCCAAAATGAGTATCCGGATGCTGTGAATTTCTGATGCTATGATTTGCTGATATACTGATGCTATATTCTGATGCTGTGACTTCTCATATCATGATGGTCTGTATCTTGGTGGTTGGGTGGAGCTGGAGCCCGGATTCATGTGTTTCCCTGAGGACCTGCTGAAGGTTGATGATTGAAGAACACTAGCAGTCAAAAAAATGTTGCTGCATTTACCTGCTGCTGGTTGATGCTAGAAGAATGGGCCAGTGCACGGCTGCTGCTGCTTGCTGATACGACCAATCAAAAAATAAGAGATGCTCGATTCTTAGATTCTGGAACACATGGCTCGTAGCCCCCCTTGGTTTGCTGATGCTAAGAGATGCACTATCTTTAGCCAAAATCCTTAGTGTGGAGCAGAAGCAGGAGGATGACACATGCACTAAGCAGAGCCTTCTTTGGACATTCTGCTAGAAATGCACTATCTTTAGAAAATGCACTGAAGCAGCGCTCAAATGGGGGATGAAAAAAACAAGAATCAGGCAGCATCCATGGATCACTCTGCTACAAAAAGGATTTCAAACCTATGAAAATATTGCTTGTAAATTTTCATCGGTTGATAGTCAGTTTCTATACTCTTTTTATTGGGCATACACTATATCTAACGCAACAAATTTGGCGGAGGAGGACGGCCGCCCAATAAAATCTAAAAAAAACAGGATTGTTTAGTTCGCGGTATGAGTCATGTATTTTGTTGTGAGAATTTCAATTCCGTGATCCGAACGTTCTTTCTTTGAGTTTATTCAGTTGATTTGTTGTCAAGAATACAGACCATGGCCTGCGTTCGATCACCCGACACCTTGCAGTCATGATTGTCGTGCTTGGTCGAGTACCCCAATTCCTTGATCTAATCTGTGTTCCATTTTTGAAGGTGCGTTTGATTCTGAATTCTTGCAGATTTATGGACAGGATTATTTAGTTCCCGGTATGGGTCATTGCTTTTTGGTGTGAGAATTTCAATTTCATGATCCGAACATTCTTTCTTTAAGTTAATTAAGTCGATTTGTTGTCAAGAATACAGGTCCCGACCTGCGTTTAGTCACCCGACACCTTGCAGTCGTGGTTTCACGTAAGCTCGACGTCAATGAGACAGAAGTCGTGATGAACATTTAGGCCAAGTCACCTTGTGTAGATGCGTTTGCAGCAACAAATGGATCCGACACGAGATCACTCAGTCTTAACTCGCCGGTGCCAGACTACGAAAGGGTTTATGATGCGGCATGCATCTCCGTATCATTCCCATCAATGCACTTTTTCCTCCCCCAAAGGTTCATGGTAAGAAGAGGGGAAGGCCATTTTCTCGACATTCTACATCGGAAGACGAAGCAAGAATGAAGCACAAGAATCGCTGCCAGAAGTGCGGTGTCCTTGGACACTACGCGAAGACATGCAACAGTGGACGTATTGATAAGGAAACGAAACTACAAATGGAGACAGGAGTGAGGGTTGCAGCCTACAGGTCATATCGTACCCTTTCTAATTTTTCATTTTCTGAACATTTGATTGAGACTTGAGAATACGGATTCAGTTGTATTCATTTCATCCACGTAGTTGTGAATTCAGTTGTATTCATTGCTTAATCATGATCTATTCATTAGTGAAATCATGTTCTATAATATAATTCACAACTTCCAATATGGCGGGTATAACGCGACCTACGAGTAAAGTGAGAACCTACGTGGTGATTCCAGATACTGTTTTTGAGTTGGGCTTCAGCCATTGTCTCCTAAGCGACCCATTAGCATGACAATAATTATATATTAAATTACATCTTGACAAAAACAGCAATTGTCCAAACCTCGAACAATTACTGATATTTCGGAAGAGGTATTCGTGCTCCAATTATCCTGTAATAAACACAGCATCCGCTGTTTTTTTTTATAAGTAGCAGCATCCGCTGTTCTAATCAAGTCTGACGGTAAGATCGCAACCCATCGTGATTATCCCGAAAGCGTTATTCCGAAAACTATTCTATAATAAGCACATAATCCGTTGTTCTATTCACGTCGGTAATACGTGGTAAATCTGGACACATTGTCGGTCACTAAATATTTAACAATAAACAACCCACCAGAGCTTTGTTATACTATAATTAAATATCCCATATAGCATATTCGGAACAAACACAGCAATCGTCCTAACCTCGGATAATTGTGGATATCCCGAAAGAGGCATTCGTATTCCAACTATCCTGTAGTTAGCACAACATTCGTTGTTTCAATCACGTCTGACGGTAAGATCGCGACAATGCATGGTACGCCCGGATAATTGAAGTTGGTCTATTAACTATTAAACAAACAAACCTATCGATAAGACCGTGACCCATCGTGGTTATTCCGGAAGCGTTATTTCGAAAACTATCCTGTGGTCTGTAATAAACACATAATTCATTATTCTATTCATGTCGGTAATACATGGTAAGTCCGGACACGTCATCGGACAATAAACATTTAACAATAAACTACCTACCAGAGTTTTGTTATACCATAATTAAATATCTCATATAGCATATTCGGAACAAACACGACAATCGTCCTAACCTCAAACAATCATGGATATCCGAGAAGAGGCATTCGTGCTCCAACTATCCTGTAATTAGCACAACATCCGCTGTTCTAATCACGTCTGATGGTAAGATTGCGACAATACGTGGTACATCCGGATAATTGAAGTCGATCCATTAACTATTAAACAAACACACCTATCGATAAGACCACGACCATCGTAATTATCTCAGAAGCGTTATTTCGAAAACTATCATGTAGGCTATAATAAGTACATAATCCGTTATTTTATTCACGTCGGTAATACGTGGTAAGTCTTGACACGTCATCGGGCAATAAACATTTAACAATAAACAACCCACTAGAGCTTTGTTAAACCATAATTAAATATCCCATATAGCATATTCGGAACAAACACAGCAATTGTCCTGACCTCGAACAATCATGGATATTCCGGAAGAGGCATTCATGCTCCAACTGTCCTTTAATTAGCACAACATCCGCTGTTCTAATCACATCTGACGGTAAGATCGCGATAATACATGGTATGCCCGAATAATTGAAGTCGGTCCATTAACTATTAAACAAACACACTTATCAATAAGACTGCGACCCATCGTAGTTATTTCAGAAGTATTATTCCGAAAACTATCCTGAAGCACATAATCCATTGTTCTATTCACGTCAAGAATACGTTGTAAACTCTGACACGCCGTCGGGCAATAAATATTTAACAATAAACAACCCACCAGAGTTTTATTATACCATAATTAAATATCTCATATAGCATATTCGGAACAAACACAGCAATCGACTCGATATGGCCAATCATGGTTATCCTAGATGAGACATTCGTGCTCCAACAATCCCGTAGTTAGTACAGCATCCACTATTCTATTCACGTCTGATGGTAAGATCGCGACTATGCGTGGTAAGTCCGGATAATTTAGTCGATTCCATTAACTATGAAATAAATAAAGCTATCGACAAGACCACGACCCATCATGGTAATTCCGGATGAGTTATTCATGTTCCAACTATCCTGTGATAAGAAGCACAACATCTGTTGTTCTATTCACGTCGAACGGTAAGAGCACGACTATATGTGGTAAATTCGGACATGCCATCGGTCACTAAATATTTAACAATAAACAACTCACTAGAACTTTGTTATTCATACTTACATGACGTGGTATACCCGAATATTTCAATGACACGAACTATGACAGAAATATACGAATGAACGTGATATACACGAATTTTTAATTCGGACCCTAAACCCTACCCGAATTGATCGAGTCGGGCTCTAAACCATAGAGACGTTAACTACTCGACTGGACATGATGTACTCGAATACATCGATTCGGGCCCTAAAGCTAGAGGTTCTATCAATGATGAGAACTACGCGACTTGTCGTGTTGTACCCGAATACAATAGTCGGACCCTAAACCCTAGAGGCTAGAACAATTTCGATAAATACACAACTCAACGTGGTGTACCCGAATACATTAGTCAGACCCTACACCCTAGAGGCTAGAACAATTTCGACAATTACGCGACTCCACGTGGTGTACCTGAATACTTTAGTCGGATCCTAAACTATAGAGGCTAGAACAATTTTGATAATTACACAACTAGACATGGTATAGTCGAATACTTTAGTCGGGCCCTAAACCCTTGAGGCTAGAACAATTTCGACAACTACGTGACTAGACGTGGTGAACCCGAATTAATCGGTCGGTACCCATATCCTAGATTTATAAACAACCAGGACCCAATAATTATTCTTAAATCCGTCTTCCTGACTTGTAACTAATAACTCTTGAGTCTTGACCCCATTCAGAATGTGAGAACTCCATTCTTTATATGTAATTGCGCTATATATGATTTATTCTCTCCAAGTGTCTTTGTTCACACTAGAAATACATGTAATTACTCCTATTAGGAATACTATGAAAATTACTACTAGGAATACAATGAAGTCCTACTAGGAATAAAACGATTTATACATGTAATTACTCCTACTAGGAATACAATGAAGTATCTTTGTTCACAATAATCGACTTGTATGAGAATATAATCTTATCTCACGTAGTAAGTGATTTTGACATACATATCATTATGCCATCCTCCAACACAATTTACTTTTATATTAGTCAATATATATTAATTATTAAAATATTTTTATTTTTAAAGTTAATCTGTTAACCCGAATATTGTCGAGGTTATTACGACGGCTATCGGGAATATCTCGACTGAACGCGGTTAACCCGGTTACAGTATTCGGACCCTAACCCCACAGCGGTTCTTTTAGTAGACTGCGCGTGTGCGTTTAGTCTTTTCATGACCTGTGTGAAGTGGCGTTTTTTCACTAACTAAGCACGTCTTTTCACTAACAGAGCACGTTTTTTCACTAACAGAGCGCGTCTTTTCACTAACAGAGCGCGTTTTTTCATATCCTTCATATACCACGTCCACGATGCAAGTATGATAGCTCCAGTCCCTATAAGTATATGCAACAACCAACTAGAAACCTACTCCTCATTTTCAACATGGTTGCCAACGTTGCTTCCTTTTCCTTTTCCAGGATAAGACTCACCATATTCTTCTGTGTCGCTGCCTTCTACCAATTACTATTACAAGTGGTGCTGGTGTGTCTTTCGAGATAAAAAGAGTTGTCCAGATTCTAATATTTCATGTCTTTAGTTAGTGGTACTTTTGGGACAAAATCTCACAGAGAGCCAAGAATCTTCCTCAAAGGGAGGGGAAGAAACTTCATAGTAGTATATAGCAAATGAAGTGTCGGTAGAGGAATTCGTTCGTTTCCCGATGGTGCAGGGTAACTTATAGTTCACGGGAAAAAACTTCATAATAATATATAGCAAATGAAGTGTCAACAGAGGGATTCGTTCATTTCCCGACGGTACAGAATAGCTTATAATTTAATTAATTTCATTATGTATTTTGTTCAGATTTTGTTGAGTTCGCAAATCTTACTAAGGCATTCATTCTTAATGCGACAAATTATGTCGATTTTGTGAAATTTGTTCGTACACATTGAATTAAATCAAAAGTCAAACCACATCAAACGCCATGAAGTATACATTGTTATAATTCCAAACATCCTTCAAAAATCGATAAAGCATACATTTTCCGATAATATAACAGTGTATCATTATTCATGTAGTCTTTGGGATTTGTGATGTCCATCATGTGCAATTCGATGTTCTTGCACATTTAGATCCCGCAACTTTCACTGTATATAAACCAATGAACAAACCATTAACGAATTAAAATAATAATTGAACTTACCCAACATATGAGTTACCGAAATAAACTTATTACCCTATGTCCCCATCAGGTTGAATCTCATAAGAAAGGGATCTCCGAGGATGGGAGCATTTCCATATGTCTTCTATGAGTAGCTCACCCCACATGGTGCTTTCTTTGAAAGGCTTCAGAATCTTTAGGATAAGTGTGCATAATGGATGCAACGACTTTTGAATCTGATCATCTGAACAAGTCGTCGGCTGATTGTCAATAACAGTGATCCGACCTCCATCCAAGTGCAAGACAGTTGCCACCCAATGAGTCCTATCGACAAGCCAAGGTACGTACACGGTCTTGCAAGTCAACCACTACGGTCCCTTGTCGGGGGTTAGTTTCACGTATTTTTTGAACATCCCTTTTAAGGCTTTCTTTCTCTTCTTTCGTGCACAATCTTTCTTATCAGCCCAGTAATGACTGATAAGGGTACAGAAATCAGTCAGGACAAGTGCAACACCTTGTGGGAAGATGTTCTTGAATTTTCCAGATCTCTTCCTCATAAGAAAAAAGATTTCATTAACATGCTAAAAGAAAGTGGAAAACCAACCATTAGTATGTATGATTCAACTAATGGTTATATACATGACTGGAGCGAAACTATCAGAATAAATACTTACATTATCCTCCAGCCAAAAATCTCTTGCTATAAGGTTTCTGAAGAATTTTAGATCCAGGTCCATAAAACCACCACGAATGTCTTTCGGACAACGTGGTGCATCACTCGTATTTATCCAACATTTTAAACATTCCAGACGTTGATTGAATTCGTTTCCCGCACCTGTGTAGGCATCTGGATTGTAAACTTCCTTCGTCCTCTTAATTTTAGGCCGTGGAAATATTAAGTGTTGGTGTTTCGATGGCTCTTGTTTCCTTTTATTACTCCAAACCGCTTCTTGTTCTTCACCAGTTTTTTCATTTACAATCGGTGCAGATGTAGACTTAACATCTCCAATGTATAAATCTTCCGGATGTACAGGATCAGGTGGCACATCCATGCCTTCCAACCATCGTGTAGGGTTGCCATATATGTACGTGTACGAATGATCACTTTCGACACCAGATGGTTCCATAGAGGAGGCGCCTAGTTTTAAGGCAGCGACTGGCTCCGCAGGGTCGACATTCATGTTAAATGTAATACCCTTAAAAATGATTGTTAATACTACTCATATCAACAAGGTGCACCTACTTTTCTGGGAGCCCATCCATGAAAACTCCAAAGTTAAGCGTGCTGATCTTGGAGCAATTTTGGGATGGGTGACCCCCTGAGAAGTTTTCCAAGGCGCATGTCATGTTGTATTAGTTTGTGGGGATAGTATGAACGATTATTGACTAGGGCATGAGTGGGTAAAGACACTCATGCTGCCATAACGACCTTGGGGAAGGCCAGGGCGTTACATTTGTAACGAACCAAATTCTCAACACCTGAAAGAATAAGGTTCGCTAGGGCACTACAACTTTGGAGTCATACCCGAGCCCAATATACACCAACGTCATATAGAATAAATCCTTAAATTCCAGAATTTCATAATAATGCATACAAAGTCTTAGCACAAAATAGAATTGAGTAGCATCAACTCTTCGTCATATGACTAGCTTCCACCTTCTCGAGTACTCTTTCAGCTACCACTCGAACCTGCTCGATCAGTCTCTGCACAATTTATAAAAAGAAAGGTAGTGAGCTTCCCACGGAAGCTCAGTAGGTGTCCAAACCGAATAAGGTTGCCTCACATTGACATACTTGAGAACCTCATAGTAAATGTCTTCATTCTATTACAAGTATCGAACAATAATATTATGAGTTCACACACAATAACTCATCAAGTAAATCAATTTCACAACACATACGCACATGAATACAATCGCTCATCACCCACCGAGCCAGTTCCCAATCTAAATGCGATAGAATCAAACCGGCAAGGTAAGTCATGAGCTTTCCCTTTTGGGGTAGCAGCTCCTCCTCTCTGCTCCACTCCAGCGATGCATACGGCAGCACAAAGCCAAGGTAGCATCAACTGAAGCGCCACAAAGGCATCCGTTCCCCTCCTCAGCCAAAAAGGCTAATCCCTCGGGCCACAAAGGTCTGAATCCCGCATAAACCACAACCTCCTCACCTCCTCCTTGATCTCCACAAAAATATCCACAACAATAATCCCAATAAATCCACAATAATATCGGCAATAATAATCCCAATAAATCCACGACAATATCCGCAATAAAATCAACAACATAATCAATATAATATCTACAAGAATATCCATAACGAAGTCCACAACATAATCAACATAATATCCACAAGAATATGCATAAGGAAGTCTACAACATAATCAACATAATATCAACCGAGAATAAACACCACACACATCTGTCATCACTAGCATCCTCACGCGGCCCCCAGTGATGCACTGGTTCGTACATATCACGCGCATATGCTACAACACACATTTCAAATTTAATACGAATATAAGCAGCAAGTCATAAATTAATCAACTCACATTTCAACCTTACCAACTGTCGGCATCCCTCCGGCATCGACCTATTAATCGCGAGCAGATCTGCCCGTGGGTTTTCCGGCACCGTCGCGAGCAGATTTGCCCGTAAGGTTTTCGGCGCCGCCGTGGGCAGATTTGCCCGTGGGGTTTCCGACGACGCCGCGAGCAGATCTGCCCACGGGGTTTCCGACGACGCTGTGGGCAGATCTTCTCGTGGTTTCCGACGACCTCGTACCCTTCCCCAACCCGCAACCCTTCGTTTGAACCACCTACCATCGTGAGTTCCTCCTTTTCCGGCCGATTCCAGCTGCAACCGAGCCCTTCCTCTTTCCCTCCTTCCTTTTCGGTGGCTATACACCCTAAGAGAGAGAGAAAATGTAAACCCTACAGTTACAACACTGATTTAATATAATCCAAGTGTTGGGTTGGGCCTTATTTTCCTTTACTCATTAAGAATTCATAAGGCCCAAGTTATTACATTTCTAATAGAGATATAAAATTTTCATACCTTACATCCCCCCACCTTGTCGAAAAGTTTCTTTCCCGAAACTTGCACCCACCGATGACTCAAACAAGTGTGGATACGCATCGTGTATGTCTTGAGACATTTTCCATGTCACCTCTTCTTCCGAATAGTTTCTCCATTGCACTTTCACATATGGGACACTTCGTTTTCGAAGTTGCACCTCCTTGAAGTCCAAAATCCTCACCGGCTCCTCTACTCGGCTCAAATCTACCATAATCGGAAATCGTTCTATCTCTAATACGTGGCTTGGATCTCCCACATATCGGCAGAGTTGATATACATGAAATACATTATGCACCCTAGAGAGAGCTGGTGATAATGCCAAACGGTAAGAGACCTTTCCAACCTTGTCCAACACTTCATATGGTCCAATGTACCTTGGATTCAGTTTTCCCCCTTTTCCAAACCTAACTACTCCCTTGGTTGGCGACACTTTCAGAAAAGCCTTGCTTCCCACTTCCAAGGTCAGGGGTCGTTGCCTCAGGTCCGCCCAACTTTTCTGACGATCCTGAGCCATTTGTAGATCCTTTTGAATAGCGTCGACTTTATCCTTTGTTACCTATACCAACTCTGGCCCCAAAATTTGTCTCACTCCTACTTCATCCCAGCGGGGTTCAACATTGACACCAGTAGAGGACCCCATATGGTGCCATGCCCAGACTGCTATGGTAACTATTGTTATAGGCAAACTCTATTAATGGCAAGTGTTTCACCCATTGTCCTTTGAAGTCCATCACGCACGCCCGTAACATGTCCTCCAATGTCTGAATTGTCCGCTCAGATTGTCCATCTGTCTGAGGATGATAAGCAGTACTGAACCGCAATTCGATGCCTAGACTGGTTTGCAAACTCTGCCAGAAATGGGAGGTAAACCTCGCATCTCGATCAGACACGATGCTCACTGGTACACCGTGCAATCTCACAATATTGTTCACGTACTTGGTGGCCAGCTGATCCATAGTGTAAGTGAAGGAGATAGGTAGAAAATGTGCACACTTCGTGAGTCTGTCCACTATCACCCAAATGGCATCGTAGTTCCGCGAGGTAAGGGGTAATCCTACCACAAAATCCATGGCAATATGCTCCCATTTCCATAACAGAATTTCCAACGGTTGCAGTTCGCCTCCGGGTCGTTGGTGCTCGGCCTTCACGAGTTGGCAAGTCATACATTTTACCACATATTCATCCACTTCACGCCTCAAATCAGGCCATTAATACATCTTTTTCAAATCATGGTACATCTTTGTAATCTTGGGATGAATGCTAATCCTAGAATTATGAACTTCGTTCAAAATGTCCTCCTTTAATGTCGGGTCATCTAGTATCCATAACTTCAGCACTCGACAATCATCCATAACTTGGTGTTCGGCCTCACTCCCTTCTGCAGCTTTCAAAGCCCGCTGTATGCCTGCATCTTTTAACTACGCTCCTCCAATACGACAGAAAAGACTCGGTTCCACACACAAAGCCACCATTTGTGTAGAAATAGAGTCCACTACATCTATCTCCAAACTATCCCACTCTCGAGCCAGCATCGACGACATCCTAGCATCATCCTTCCGACTTCAAGCATCCGCAACTCGATTGGCCTTTTCCGGGTGATATTGAATGTCGATGCCATAGTCTTTGATTAACTCCATCTAACGTGGCTGTCGCATATTAAGTTCTTTCTGGGTGAAGATGTAACGCAGACTCCTATGATCGGTGTAGATGATACATCTTGACCCGTACAAATAATGCCTCCATATCTTCAAAGCATACACTACAGCCGCCAGTTCCAAATCATGTGTAGGATAATTCATTTCATAGGTCTTCAATTGTCGGGATGCATAAGCAATCACTCTTTCACCCTGCATCAGTACACATCCGAGCCCATTCTTGGAGACGTCATTGTACACCACATAATCCATCCCCTCTCTAGGTAACGTAAGGATAGGTGCGGTCGTCAACCTTTACTTTTGTTCTTCAAACCCCTGAGTGCACGAACCATCCCATTGGAATTTGATTCCCTTCTGGGTGAGTCAGGTATGCAGCCGGGCTAGCTTGGAAAATCCATCAATAAATTTCCGGTAATATCCCGCCAAACCAAGGAAGCTCCGTATCTCTCCTACTGTTTTCGGTGCCAGCCACGTCTTGATGGTCTCAATTTTACTCGGGTCCATTGCTATGCCGTCAGCCGAAATGATATGACCCAAGAAGGCCACTTCCTTGATCCAAAACTCGCACTTCGAAAATTTGGCATATAACATTTCTCCACGAAGCCTCTGTAGTACCACTCTTAGATGTTGTTCGTGAGCCTCAACGTTCGGAGAGTATACTAATATATCATTGATGAACACAATGACGAACCAATCAAGGTAAGAATGAAATACTCTATTCATCAAATTCATAAACACGGCAGGAGCGTTGGTCAGTCCGAAAGGCATGACTAGAAATTCAAAGTGGCCATATCGTGTTTTGAACGCTGTTTTGCTCACATCCTCTTTCTTCACTTTCATTTGGTAATAACCGAATCTTAGATCTATCTTCGAAAAAATGCAAGCCCCAGATAGTTGGTCAAATAGATCATCTATTCGAGGTAACGGGTACTGATTTCGAATAATGACCTTAATGAGTTCCCGATAATCAAGCATAACGACATTGTACCATCCTTCTTCCGTACAAATAACACCGGGGCACCCCAAGGAGACACACTCGGCCTAATCTGATCTCGATCTATAAGTTCTTGTAGTTGTATCTTTAGCTCTGCTAGCTCCTTAGGTGCCATACGATAGGGTGCCCTTGAGATCGGGTCTGACCCAGGTGCCAACTCAATTCAAAACTCCACTTCTTGATTGGGAGGTAGCTAAGGTAGCTCGTCCGGGAACACTTCCGAAAATTCTCGTACAACTGGTATTTCTTCTATCTTTCTCTCTTGTGCTGGGGTGCTAACTAGAAATGCTAAATATACCTCATGTCCTCGGTGTACTAATCGTCGTGCCTGTATTGCTGAAAGCAACTCCTTGCGATTACGATCTCGCCTTCCATGTATGCCCTAAAACATAAATGGAAGCTCGCCGGGCACTTCGAATTGTACACTCTTGTCTCGACAATGGATTTGAGCATAGTTGGCAACTAACCAATCCATACCCAAGATGAGATCAAAGTCCTGCAATCCCAATATAGCAACATTTGAGGGAAAAACCTTTCCCCCTATCATAATAGGACACTGTGGTGTATACCTCGTGGCCATCATCGTCTTTTCGAGTGGGGTGGAGACCAATCAACTCACCCTTAAAGGGCTTATGGGTGCTTTCACCCTATTAACAAACTATTTCGAGATGAAGGACTGAGAAGCACCACAATCAAACAGGACATAAGCCATGTTATCATAAGGATTTAAAGATTTACCACCCTATATCAACCCTTCCCAAAGTTTCCTTACCTATATCGTTGAACCATCGTATCACACACACATAAGGATATAGTTCAAGGGGATGCCTGTGATAACCTCCTCCGATCTCTCATCTGCCTGCTCATGGGTGATAGTATAGAGTCTAACCCTCCCCGGTGGTAGCGGTGGTGGTGGTGGGAGTCGTGACACCGTCTCAATCTGAGGGGCTACTGTAGTGGCCCTGTTAGGGCAATGAGCCTGCAAGTGTCCCTTCCTTCCATAACTAAAGCACTTATGGTTGTCTACATAGCCTCTAGGACCTGCCGCCGGCCGTGCACTATCAGTCGAGAATGGCGGTGGTGGGGGTTGGCGTGGTTGAGAGGCTGGCACTGGTGCACTCGTCGTCTCTGTGTGTTGGGCCCACTTCTGAACTCCATCCTCTCGGTCCAACCTAGGTTCCATCTTTACTGCCGCATTCAGTAACAGGTCAAAGTTATCGGTGATCACCCCATTAAGGGCAATCTGGAATGAACCGCGTAGCCCACCAATGAAATATGACATCTTCAACTTCGGGTCATCCATAGTCTGGGGAGAGTACTTACCCAAGCTATGAAACCTTTCGTTAAACTCCATCATGGACTCTCCGGGCTGCTGAGTACAATGCACAAAGGCTCGCAACTGCTGAGTCCTCCAAGCTAGTGGTATGTATTTGCGGCGAAAGGCACCTTGAAAGACCTTCCAGCTAACTAACCCTCCCACTGCTAGTCTCGGTCCGGCACTATCCCACCAATCAAAGGCTCTTCCCCCAAGATACTGAGCAGCCAGTTCTACTTTTAGTTCCTCTGGAGTCTCACAAATACGCATGTTCCTTTCAAAGCCCTTTATCCATGTCTCAGCATCCTCGGGGCCCTTATCGGCCCAAAAAGTAACAGTTCGCAACTTGTGCATCTCATGCTGCTGGGCTCGTAGCACGCTCCGGGAGCCTGGTAAATCTGACCCTGGAGTCGTCGAACTACTGCCCGTAGTCAGAGGTGGAACCGTCCCAGATGGAACTGCCGTAGCTAGGGCAGCAAGGATGTGTAGTGTCTCAGCGGGTAGCGCCGCCCATGGTATCGGCGAATCAGGCACTAGGGTCGCAGTCTGCACTCCCATTACTGGAGCTACCTCAGGTGCTACTGGTTGGACCCCTTGCGGGATCCCGCCCTCTGCCCCGGTAGCAGCCAATGGTACCTCATCTGGCACTGTCTGTCGTCTGCGCACACTTCTCCTTGGAGGCATGACCTGCGATTACAAACATATTCAGTCACTTGGTTGATCCATTAAACTAACAAAAGCATCTTGATAACGTATACTATTTCACACTCTCCCCCTTCCCAGGTTGATTTAAACCAAGCTCTGACACCAAATGTAACGAACCAAATTCTAAATGCCTGAAAGAATAAGGTTCGCTAGGGTACTACAACTTTGGAGTCATACCCGAGCCCAATATACAACAACGCCATATAGAATAAATCCTTAAATTCCTGAATTTCATAATAATGCAGACAAAGTCTTAGCACAAAATAGAATCCATAATCTCCTATTACATAACCGAATAAAGCTAAGCTCATAGACTAGAATTTTCAAAGGAAAAGAGTAGTATCAATTCTTCGTCATATGAGTAGCTTCCACCTTCTCGAGTACTTCTTCAGCTACCACTCGTACCTGCTCGATCAGTCTCTGCACAATTTATAAAAAGAAAGGTAGTGAGCTTCCCATGGAAGCTCAGTAGGTGTTCAAACCGAATAAGGTTGCCCCACATTGACATACTTGAGAACCTCGTAGTAAATGTCTTCATTCTATTAAAGTATCGAACAATAATATTATGAGTTCACACACCATAACTCATCAAGTAAATCAATTTCACAACACGTATGCACATGAATATAATCGCTCATCACCCACCGAGCCAGTCCCCATTCTAAACGCGATAGGATCGAACCGGCAAGGTAAGTCATGAGCTTTCCCTTTTGGGGTAGCAGCTCCTCCTCTCTGCTCGACTCCAGCTATGCATACAGTAGCACAAAGCCAAGGTAGCATCAACTGCGGTGCCACAAAGGAGTCTGTTCCCCTCCTCAGCCACAAAGGCTGATCCCTCGGGCCACAAAGGTCTGAATCCCGGATAAACCACAACGTCCTCACCTCCTCCTCGATCTCCACAACAATATCCACAACAATAATCCCAATAAATCCACAACAATATCTGCAATAATAATCCCAATAAATCCACGACAATATCCGCAGTAAAATCCACAACATAATCAATATAATATCCACAAGAATATCCATAATGAAGTCCACAAGATAATCAACATAATATCCAGAAGAATATCCACAACGAAATCCACAACATAATCAACATAATATGAACCGAGAATAAACACCGCACACACCCGATATCACCGGACTCCTCACGCGGCCCCCAGTGACTCATCGGTTCGCACATATCACACACATATGCTACAACACACATTTCAAATTTCATACGAAAATAAACAGCAAGTCATAAATTAATCAACTCACATTTCAACCTTGTCAACCGCCACCATTCCTCCGGCATCGACCTATTACCCGTGAGTAGATCTGCCCGCGGGTTTTCTGGCGGCGCCGCGGGCAGATCTGCCCGTGGGGTTTCCGTTGCTGCCACAGGCATATCTGCCCACGGGGTTTCCGGCACCGCAGTGAGCAAATCTGCTAGCGGGGTTTCCAGCACCGCCGCGAGCAGATCTGCCCGCGTGGTTTCCGGTGACCTCGTACCCTTCCCCCAACCCGTAACCATTCGTTTGAACGTCCTCTTAGGTCGACCCCACCCTCTTCGCCCTTCGACCTGTAATCCTTCGACTCTCCTAACTGGATCGTTCGAACTCTTTCCGCGTACATGTCCAAACCATCACAATCTTCCTTCCCTCAGTTTGGCACTTATAGGTGCGACACCTAGTGTATCTCTAAATATCTCATTTGGAATCTTGTCTGATCTCGTGCGACCACACATCCACCTTTGCATATGCATCTCTGCGACTTCAAATTTTCGCACATGTGCAAGACTCATAACCCAACACTCTGATCCGTAGTGCATCGCCGGTCGTATAACTGTTCTATAAAATTTTCCCTTTACCTTGAGTGGGACTTTTTTATCACATAACACTCCTGTAGCTGATCGCCATTTCATCCAACCAACCTTGAGGCGATGTACAACGTCACTTTCCACGCATTCATCATTTTGTATGATGGATCCTAGATATTTGAAACTACCTTTCTGTTGAAGGGTCTGATTCGCAATCATGACTTCCATACTACTTTCTTCCTGTTCATTGGCAAAATTGCATGCCATATACTCCATCTTCGAGTGGCTCAAGCGAAGGCCCTTTGCCTCCAATGTCTCTCTCCAACGCTCCAACTTAACATTGACCTCCTCCTTCGTCTCAGCCACTAGGACAATATCGTCCGCGAACAACATACACCATGATACTTCATCCTGTAGATCCTGAGAGAGTACATCCATAATTACTGCGATCAGAAATGGACTCAATGCTGACCCTTGATGCAATCCTATATCCACTGAAAAATACTTGGTTTCTCCCACTGGGGTACGCACGCTAGTCTTCGCACCCTCATACAAATCTTGTATAACCCTCACATACATCCATGGGACATTTTTATGGCTATACACCCTAAGAGAGAGAGAAAATGTAAACCCTAGAGTTACAACACGGATTTAATATAATCCAAGTGTTGGGTTGGGCCTTATTTTCCTTTACTCATTAAGAATTCATAAGGTCCAAGTTATTACATTTCTAATAAAGATGTAAAATTTTCATAACTTACAATGCAATCCCAAGGTCTTAACAAAATGTGTACAAGAAATGGAACCCATTTAAACTTGTGAATATAAGAAACTAATTCCGCATTCAATACTAGACTAGATTTTGGCCGGTCTACCACTACGGATAATGTGTAGAGATAATTATGGAGATGTTGATGTTTAGGGCAACGACTTTGGTCAAAGAACTACCTCTCAAAGACAATGGTGAAATGATGCTTATCTTTTTAGAAAAAAAAAATAATTTCGAGTACTTCATTCACACTAAAAAATTGAAAATACTAGCTTTACTCGAGCATTTTGTACTCAATTTAGTATACAAATCAAAATTAGGTCGTTTTAACTTGTCAACCGAGTGAAAAATGTGTAACTAGATTTAGCATTTTATTTAAAAAATTTACATATCCACTTGTATTTGTGCTCGTTGAAATAAAATAAGATGTTCACGATCAGTGTTCGAGAAAGCGTTGGGCGGTCCCAAGGCGTTTTGGGGCCGCCTAGGCGGCGCCCAGCCGGTTTAGGGTTTAGGTTTTTAATTTTAATTTTTTTGCAAAAAAAAAAAAATTCAAAAAAAAAGTCGGCCGCCCAGGTCCGCCGCCCAGGCGGCCTGGGCGGC
>JAOYMZ010028663.1:0-17026 GCA_025802335.1 Pinguicula primuliflora | reverse complement strand
CTTGGTATCTTGATCAGCCACGTGGCTTTCTAGAGTAGGCGATGATATCTTGATCAGCAACTTGGCCGTTCGTAACAGAATATTTGTGAGCATATTTTGGAATTAATCCAGCACTTCACTCGAACATGTCACCGATGATGTTTTTGCAGTCTGCTGTAAGTTGTGTGCCAGATGAAATCATTCACAGAACTAGTCAACTGGTTGCCTTATTTTTTTCATATAATAGAGGCCAAACGCCACACCAAAATTATAAAGTTCCAAATCATGGTGATTCAAAGAAACGTACAGAAAAAAAATCTGCTAAAGTAATACTTCGCCTACGATTCTCCTTGGCTGCCTCCGGGTGATCAGAGTTTCGAGTTGAGTTTAGAGTTACGTACTGGTTGCCTTATTGAAGGGGACGTATGCTAACATTAGAGAGCTGAATAGAGTCAACAATAGAGTATGTTACAAGTAGAATGGCTGGTCTGGCTCAAAAGAAGCACCAGGAGGGTGTTAAAAAAAAACTGCAAGACATCAAACTAATCAAACTGGATACCTGAACTGTTTTGGTATATATTTTTTTAAATAAATTGATTACAAATATTTTTCCATTAAAAATATTGTAGCTAGTTCTGCCCTTTGGAGAAAGGCACTCAAATGTACACGGGCTTTGAACCAGGCCCAAGATCCGAATACGTACCTGGATCTGGATCCATTACCAATAGGGTCCGCCGCTACCCAGTTGCTCAAAGTTGGTTATTTTTCTCCTATGATGAACTTCAAACTTCCTTAGGACGCAATCCACTGCTGGAAACCTAAATTTTCCTTACCGGCTGATGAGACTTTATTATTGCACTAAATGCGTATTGATATCTTTTTGTTGGTTTCTCTTCCCATGTTGTTTCAGATAATAAATCTTGAATTTCTATGATGCTTCTGCAGGTGGCAGCTAT
Source organism: Pinguicula primuliflora (assembly GCA_025802335.1). Classification (NCBI taxonomy): domain Eukaryota; kingdom Viridiplantae; phylum Streptophyta; class Magnoliopsida; order Lamiales; family Lentibulariaceae; genus Pinguicula; species Pinguicula primuliflora. The sequence continues at coordinate 16,091 of JAOYMZ010028663.1, read as the reverse complement.
TGACCATATATTCGGGCATAGATGTCTTCAGCGCAAGACCCATTTTATATTGTGAAAGAGGAGATTCAGGATTCTGTAAGCACGCTTTTTGTTCTTATTCATTCCTCTGTACCAATGCAATTGAAATTTTAGTTTGATATTTCGTCTTATATTCTGATGCTAGTACTGGAACTGGGTCTGATGCGGATTTTAATCCAAACTGGTTGATCATACAATTCATAGTTCATATCGAAGTATTGTATATCTAAGGTCGGGTATGACTGCTCTATGGAAATGCTCCACGTATAAATCTGAACATCACGCTCATAGATATGATTGATTTATGGTTTTACACGTTCCTCGGATAGTTGGTTGATTTGATTTGATTTGATTTGATAAATTGCTTTAAGGCTTAACTAGACTTCAAAAAAATAATGATGCTTGTGAGATTGACAACTAAGGTTACACGAAACCCAGTGAATCATTTCAAAAAAGCTATATCATTTTGCATATCCTTCACTATGAGGATATGCAAAATTAATTGTTGTTTGGTGAGGGTTAAGTAAATAAAATTATTTTGTGTTATATCTGTATCAGTTGAAGATCTGGGTATTTCAGTTTGAACTAGATCCAGCCTTACAGTATCTTGTTTGTAAAGTCTATTTAAGTACACTTTACTTGCAAAACAAATTATGTTTGCTGACATTCTTGTACTTCTGATCTTGCTATATCTTTATTGAACTCTGAACTCTCATATGCATGCCTATGGTGAATTTTAGCTTATCAATTGTTTTGAACAGGTCAGAGTATTAAATCTAACCACTTGGTTATGTACCAAAAACAAAAACAAAAAAAATAACCAATTGGTTCTTGCTGATTAGATTGATAAGGTGCTGTCTACGTTTAACCAATGGGGACAAATGCTTTCAGATGGTGGAGAGCAACTGGGCCTCTCCAAGGAACTTGTTACTGGATGTGATAGCATTGAATGGCAGGTATCACATTGCACCCTTTTTTGGGGGGCACGGGATACCTCTTTCATCTGTTGCATATAATCTTGTGTTGATGCTCTGGTGGCGAATGGCCTCTTGAAAGTTGAACCTGATTTCGCATTCACTCTAGTTATGATTGAACTTGTTTTACGTTACCTCTCTGTTATCATTACCTGCAAGGAAGTAATTTTCCTGATAAATATCTCATTGTTGGTGATAATGATTTTGCACAATGATGATCAAGAGTGCAAGTGGTTGAAAATATAGAAAATGATTTAGTTTCACAGAGGGCTTAAGAAAATGGCGTTAAACTTTGATTCGATCTATCTGATCAATTATGCCAATGACCCTTGTCCTTGTTGCTGTACGAAAATGGTTTCAGATAATAAGAACATTGTTAAATTAGACACTGCTATTTGAAAGACTTTGGTCCTGTGGCTGCCCCGGACTACATCCTTAATTTCTGTTTTGTTAACATGCATCATGACTGTACTGAAATCGATTTCCTGATATGAAGGTGGATGAGTTGGACAAGACAATCTCTGTTGCTTCCAAAGATCCTTCTTGGTATGGTATTGATGAAGCCGAGCTCGACAGGCGAAGAAGGTGGACCAGCAGTGCTCGTACTCAGGTATTATTATCTCAGATACTCTGGGAGCTGGCAGATGGGTTAACCTTTATTGGTGCTGTTGTAGGAGAACTTGTTCCTTCTGCGTGAATCTGTGCTTTGACATTCCAATGAGTTGCTTTCAGATTGCTCATTTATTTATTTTATTAAAGAGTTTCATCTCTCTAATATTTGTTTTGGTCAACAGGTCAGAAATGTAAAGAAATCTGTGGTTGGGAGTGAATCGAGTACCACAAGCACCTCTAATGTTAATGGAATGAGGCGTGAACTTATGAGGCTGCCAAATCCTCAGCCAAGTGAAAAGTCTAACATGTTTACACAACAAGGTAATGACGATTTGATATCGTCAGAATCAGACAGGCAACTTCTTCTAATACGGTATGTTAATTCAGAACTCTCTTTTCTTATAATTTGCTAATTTTGTTCTGTATTTGTGTCTATTAAAACTGAAACTTTTATTAACAATTGACTAGCATATCTCTCATCAGAATTTGACAATTACTCTTCTGCAAACGTTTTTTATATAACCAACACGTAGTGTGCAGTTTCCTTCATGGCATCTCATAAGATGCTTTCGAAAAATGGTTTGTTTTCAAAGATCATGTATGAACACATTCTTTCTATGTTTTGATGCTGCAAAGGAGTGAGCACAAGGAAATATTCATTTGGGTTTAATTGGCATGAATCAATTTATCACATCTGAAGTCTAAATTTTCTTTTTACATGTTTAAACACTGTTTTTTGGTAAATTATATGTTTAAACAATTAATAGATTGTATATTTACTCTGTAACGTTACATACCTATATACTCGTGTGGTATCATATCTGTGCGTGTGGCTGTGTCCAGTAGGTGAATATGGCATTAATTTTTTTTTCCCTGATTGGTTCCTCTGAAATGATGCTAGGATTTCTTTTTCCACCTAATAAGAACTTCTCGTGCGATGCAATACAGGCGGCAGGATGAAGAGCTAGATGAGCTCAGTGCCAGTGTAGAAAGAATTGGAGGTGTTGGTCTCACAATACACGAAGAGCTTCTTGCACAGGTAAAAGTCGTGAGACCGTTCAACTCAGAGTTCCTTGCAGATTTTAATTTTTACTCTAGCCTTACCTTTGGAAGATAGTAAGGTTTTGAGTACTTTTCTTTCCTGCCTGAGAATTGTACATCTGACTCGCATTGTCGTTATGCTCCAGGAGAGAATCATAGACGATCTGGGCAAAGAAATGGACAGCACATCCAATCGACTCGATTTTGTTCAGGTATGAAAATCATGGAGCATGATATGTTCCCGGAGACTGTGTATACCGTGCTTAACTTCGTTATGTCATTTAGTCGCTAGCATAAATTGGCAATTCCTTGCATCCTAAGCAGTATTCCCTTGTTTGTTCTCTGCAGAAAAAGGTTGCGATGGTGATGAAGAAGGCTGGTGCAAAGGGTCAATTTATGATGATTATATCCTTACTCGTTTTGTTTATTATCCTATTCGTCCTCGTCTTCTTAACATGAAGGGACTGCTAGTGGGAATCGAGAGGTAGATTACAAGAGTTTTGATTCATGGTAGTGGAATAAAATGAGAGTTTCTGATGTAAATTATTGTTGGCGGAGTGAAATATATGATACTTGTTACAATATGGACATGGTATAATGTGTAACTGAGACATGGTTTTCTTTCTTTTAAGTTTGATGGTGATGAGTTTCACCATGATACATGCCGGTAAATTTTTGTTTCTGCTCTATTTCAGAGCAAAATACCCTATCTGCTCAATTAATATGGCTGATCAACCATGCTATGCTACAAGAGAGAATGCAAGAATTAGAGAAGACAACAAAATTAGTTTTTCCCAACATAAAAAAACACAGTTTATCGATTAGAATCATGGAAGAGAACGAGGAGCAAAACGCTCAAATCACACCGTAATTTCCCAGTTTATTGGTAAAGATTGTGAGGAGTGCAGGAGATGAAGTGTTATGAGTTGCATATATGGCTGAATTTGTGTTTTGTAGATTTAATTCCAAAGAGAAACTCATGTCTTGTGCACAAGAAATAATTTCTCGAGTGGTGGTCGAGTATAATTTTTAACAATTTCAGACTAGTTTATGAACTTGAGCATGCTTTTATAATGAGGCAATTGCTCGAGTGTATGATAAAAGCCTTGTTCATAATAATAGAATTGTTACTCGTGTTTTAGCAGCCAAGATTGTTTACTTCGTTTGACTAGCTCATTTTGTGATAGAGATAGGTAAAAAAAAATGTAATAATATGTCCAAGAGCAAAATAAACATTATTCATTCATTTAACTGTTCAACAATGCTTAATCAAACTACAAGTAAACACACGGGACATTAACGATCGTAATTAAAATCAAACGACTAAACACGTCTACTACATAAAATATTAATACCATTAATGCTCGTAATCCGAATCAAACGCGAGTTCATAAGTCTGCAGGACCCTTAGGAGATTAGTATATACAACGGCATAGTGATTTACACATCAAAAATGGAAGAATGAATTAATCTCATGTGTTATTCCAAACCGAAAGTAGCAAAACAATTACCGCTACATAGTTATTTTATAAACATGTTCGCTGTAAAAAAAAATTGTATAAAATTTGGACTGTTGTAATCTCAAGAATTGTGCAGGGAAGAAAAGGAGAAGTAGAAGAGGGTGAAACTGTGTTCTTTATTATTCTCTGTAATTCTCTTTATATAGAGGTAAGGACCAACGATTATCAAACTGTTCCAATCACTATATCTATATCATATATCTATAACACGGACAAATTACTAACACACATTTATTGTTGTCATAATAATTCATAAATATTCAATGTTTGATAATGTAGAAAAAAAAATTGTGAACACTCGTTACTTTAGTCTTTAACACACATCAACTTCCTTTTCAGGCTCATTTTCTTCCGATTAATGAGAGATGAAAGTGCCTCCATCCCGTTATCCTAATTCGATATGTGGCTAAACATCTTGGGACCAGCTATTCCACCAACATAAAAAGAAGGAATCTTTGGCCCGAACGCTGCCATGTGAGATGATGAGTACGGACGCGGTGGGTAACCTTGTACGGATGCGCTCGAACGTGGAGCGCGGAAGGCCGCGGTTGATCATGTGTTGGGCCACACAATCATAGTTGGTGTCTAGGTGATACGTAGTCTGTCGATGTGAGCGTTGAGTCCATACAGCCACCACGCTACCGCCGCCTCCTTCGCTGGCGTCCACCGCCTGCATATTGACCATGGCGTACGCTCTTTCGCCGCTCACATCGCTGGCGGTATTCGGCAGTATGCCTCTCTCCTGTTTTACAAGACCACCAGTGTTTACTGCCAGCTCTTGATCATCTTAATTTGCATTTTGCATCCACTTGCCTCAAACAACTTTATTACTTCAGGAGGGCGTTCCCGTTCGCGGAAGTTGTACCATGGTCATTCTGGTAAATATTGGACCAATCCGTTGGTTGTGTCAGTGTCATGGTCGGCACGAAGGCGAGGACACCGTGTCGTTGTTTCAAGCTCGGCACAGAAGTACGGCGGCGATTCAGGAGTTTCTGAAAGTGGGTTTGAATCTTCTTGCTACGCGTGGCCTGATGAAAATCGGGTAAGGTTTTGTTCATTCTTTTGGCATATTGTATCGGTTTGATATTCCCCTTTTGTTCTACATTCTTGCTACGTCGGGTGACGTGGGGGCGATTTCTCAGAATTTTCGTCGCCGCATACGGGTTCGTTCGTTGTGTTTGCCCTATTTCTCTGAAGTTTGATTTTTCTTAACCTGAATGAGATGAAATTTTGAAGCAGTATGTGATCCTATTTCAAGAATATCATATCATGTCTGATCGTAACACGAACCGACTTTTGACTGCAGAGACCAAGGGTCTGCATACTAGGTGGTGGATTTGGAGGGCTGTATACAGCACTGAGACTAGAATCACTTGATTGGCCCAACGGAAAGAAACCGCAGGTAACCGGGAAGTTAGAGTCTGATTGATCCAGTCTTGTTTTTAGCTGCTATGCTCTGTCTTACAGATTCGTCAATGTGTTATTTCTACTGTCTGATGGTGAGTGGACTAGTTTGATATATATATATATATATGATCGAATGGTCTGGTCAGTTTTCTCATGCGTGTACAATTTTTTTAATTAGTCATCTATTTTCGAAATTGATCGCACCATTGTAAAACTTATACATTTAATTGCATATGTTCAAGTTTTGATGATATTCCGACGACGCAATCACTGTTTAACGGAGGGATTAAATCCCCTTGGGTTAAGTAGGTTTTAGAAATTTCCGACGACGAAGCCGCCGGAAACCGGACCAAAATATGGGGTTTTCATCTAAAATGTATGGGTTTTCCAATGGTGCGACCAATTTCGAAAATAGATGGTGCTACGAAAAAATTGTACACGCAAGGGAAAATTGACTACTGACCACAGTAAAATTGTCGAACTAGACTCTATATATAATATATGTATATATTCCTGCAAAAATGGAGATGTATGTGCTGATGCACTTGCAAGCACTGCTTGTCATAGTTGCCCAGCGATGGTGGATCTGGAAAGTGAAAAGATCTGCCTCAAATTTCAATTCGCACATAATTTGTTTGAGAAAATACGTACTAAAGGTAATATAAAAGGCGAAATGTTAGACTTATTTAATTTTTTTGAGCCATAAAGTGTTTTTATTGACAATCTCGCCTTCCTCATATAAAGGCATTTCTAATGTAAAGTAGAATTTTGTTTTCTCATCTTTTCATTTTTTGGGTTGGCCTCTTGCTGCGATTAAAATATGGTTTAACTTCCGGCATCATAAATCAAAATTAATATTTGTTTTTTTGTGGACATCTTTTAGAAGATTAATAGTATGTGTATTAGTGCGTAAAAAATGTGTCTTGTAATAAAATTTCAACTATCTCAGAATTTTAGTTTTCAAAATTGTACTAAATTTTAAAAGCTATAGTAGTGCCAGATCATGCAAAAAGTCTTGTGATGCACACTGTCTTGTTGGGTGCAGGAAACTTTGTGAAAATTCTTATACTAACCTGCTCATGGAGAAAGTTTATTTATGCTGATGCACTCTTGATATTGCAACAGGTGGTTCTCGTGGATCAATCAGAGCGCTTTGTCTTCAAGCCTTTACTATATGAACTCCTCTCAGGAGGTAAATGTCGATTTCTCTTGAACATCTTTTGTAGCGTAGCAAGTAAATCTAGCTTCCTTTGATCTTTTTCTACTTATTTTTTTATGTGCAGAAGTAGATGAATGGGAAATAGCTCCTAGATTCTTGGATTTGCTTTCAAACACACCTGTACAATTCTTCAAAGACCGAGTGCAATCTTTGCATCCCTCCGATCATTTGCGAATGGATGGGACGGTAACATCTTACTCAGCTGGCACTGTGCATCTTGAGAGTGGTCTCTTTATTGAATATGACTGGTAATGTGATTCGTGGTAGCCATTCTGCTTCTTTGTATTCTGAATAATTATGCATCCTCTGCTTCTTTGTATCCTGAATGATTCTGAACAGGTCTTCATCACATTTTTTTCATCATGTTTACTGATTTCTAAATTCAACTTCTTCATCTGGGCTGCCAGGTTGGTACTTGCACTTGGTGCTGAACCCAAACTTGATCTAGTGCCTGGTGCACAGGAACATGCATTGCCGTTTTCCACTCTGGAGGATGCTCAAGTTAGTATCAGAATGACAGTTTTGAACTTTTGAATACTTCGTAAAGCTTGGTATGTGATTTGAGCCATTAAACTTGTTTTTTTGTTGGCACTCTTGAATTCAGAGAGTTGATCGGAAGCTAAGAGAACTGGAAAGGAAATACTTTGGCAACGACTCTCCAATTCGTGTTGCTATTGTTGGATGTGGTTATGCTGGAGTTGAACTGGCTGCCACGGTAGCTGAAAGACTGAAATCTGGAGGGATTGTACAAGCGATCAATGTTGAGAAAACAATCTTACCAAATGCACCAACAGGCAACAGGGAATCTTCATTAAAAGTAAGACATTTTTCTTACTGAATAATGAATTAGAAGTAGACATTCTGCTTTTCTTTTAGTTACTAGATGATGGAAATTTTTTCTTTAACCACAATGTGTGTTTACATTGTTATCTAGCTAACCGTCAGCTCTTTATTCGAACTAGGTTAAAACATTGAGCACTAATATAACCAATCGAAGAGGGATAAGAAAAGAAATCATTGGTGTGCACTGTGCAGCTATAACCTTCTAACTCGATTGTGCCTTATCCTTCTACCAGGTCCTTGCTTCCAGAAATGTGCAGCTTTTATTGGGCTTCTTTGTCAACTGTATAAGAAGGGATGCTGAGTCCACATCTTCACCTGAGTTTTCTACCCTGCAATCTTCTCGTGATACAATTGACACTCGTAATCAAGAAAAACTTGTACTGGAATTGCAGTCTACTGAAAAGCGCTCGCAAAGCAAAGTTGTTGGAGCTGATTTAGTTTTATGGACTGTTGGATCTAAACCTCTGCTTCCGAGTCTGCAAAGCCGTGGCGATTCCATTTCTCTTCCTCTTAACGGTCGAGGACAAGCAGAAACAGACGAAACCCTACGTGTTAAGGGTCACTCACGTATATTTGCCGTGGGTGATTCTTCAGCTGTAAGGGATGGAAAAGGAAAATTGCTTCCACCGACTGCTCAGGTTATGTTTAATCCTTTAAAATTCTTATTTGAAATCTTCACCGTGGTCTAATTGCCCTTAATGTGTTTACTTTAACGTCCTTAGGTAGCATTTCAGCAGTCAGATTTTGCAGGATGGAATCTTTGGGCTGCAATAAATGGCCGGCCACTCCTGCCATTTAGGTAAGTTGTGTTTACTACAACACAGCTCATCTGTTAAAATAAAAAGCTTTCTTTTGTTTTCCTTGATTTTTGAGTGGTGATAAGACCTTTTCTATATTAGAAGATAAAACTGTGATGGTAAGGAAGGGTTTGGGTATGAGAAAAAACTTGTAGAACGAACTCCATTTCCAGAGAAATCGAACAACTGTGTCATGCTCTTTCTACTACACGCCTTCTCTGTCTTGTCTCAATGAGACTCAGGCCTACTCTTTGCCGATTTACATAGAGTAATTTACCCCAACCCTTTTGTGTGTGAAACTTCTCTCTGTCGACAAAATTTACAGACATTATATCTTATTTCCTTTGTATGTACTGCCATGTTGAAATTTATGTTTCCTCTACCAAAATTTTCTGTTGACACTCACATGCGAACTTCGTAGCCATAAGCATTTTATTTCAACCTTAATAGTCAAGTTATAGAAAACATATGTAGGCTTCTGGTAAAGCATATGATGATGCTATAATCCGTGGAAATACATGGTGAAAATGTAAGGCTAATGTTATTGTATCACTCCAGATTTCAGAACTTGGGTGAGATGCTGAGTCTTGGAAGGTACGATGCAGCTGTCTCCCCCAGTTTCATCGATGGCGTTACGCTGGACGGACCCGTCGGGCATGCAGGTATTGCAATCTTGTGTCCTCCTCTTCATTCTTCACCTGTTCTTAGCAACTCTTGCATCGTTGTTCCAACACTGTGTGATTTTCAGCAAGGAAAATAGCCTACTTGATTCGACTCCCAACGGATGAGCATCGCTTAAGAGTTGGACTGAGTTGGCTAACTAAGACCGCTGTAAATTCCACTGCCTTGCTGCAGAACACCATTACCAAAATACTTTCGGATCAGTAGAACTAGAAGGGCAGAAAGTAGATCATGTTTGCAAGCCCATCTATTCTTCATCCAGCCTGCTTCAGCTGTTCTTCTTTGCGGAATGAAAGGAATATACGAATAGTGTATGTATACCTTCAGGTTTGACAGACACCAGATACTTCTGAAAATTGATAGAGCGCCTTGTATAAAATTTTTACGAAATAGTATATTCTCATTCCATATTGCAAGTTGGCAAATGAAGAGCTTAACTATGTATAACAATGTACTGACAATAAGATTGCAGCATGGCTTCTATAAAATTAAGGTATGAGGGGGGTGCTTCAGTTTTGATGTCAATATACCGTCGACGTCGAGGCAATTCAGAGTGCTCCCACTCTTTGGATAAGAGAATTTAACACTCCATGAGCTGATGCAGAAACTCCAGAACCACATCATCCTTTCCTCATGGATTTACCCTGAAAAGGGCAATTTCCAAGAGTCTATATACAGGGCCAGTGATGAAATACCTCTTAAATGACTACTACTGGCTGCTCAATGTCAATCAGGAAATCATCAAATGCCGCAAGAGATTGAAGCTGGCGACCAAGATAAGCAATGGTATTCTGACACTCGGCGAATTTAATAGCAGCTAATGCCAATTCTTCATCCTGCATCAGTGTTAAAAAATTCAGACGGTTCTGCATGCATGAGGTGACGGTATGAACTTTTGAAAATGGTGAAGCAATGTGTATCCAAGTACCTGATTGAGTGTAAAGTTTGCAAAGGTTGCTGATTTCTGAGACTGGGAATCTGATTGCATTCTTGAGATTTCAGCCTCTAGATTTTCACACTTACTAACAGCTACCCTCGAAAACTCTTTTTCGATCTCAACTTCTGTTTCTAGATTAACAATGCTCAAGTGCAAGGCCTCTAGCTCAATTTCGATTTCTTTAACTCGGGTCTCTGCTTCCACTCTCTTCAGGTTGGCTTCCTCTAGTCGCATCTGATGGATTCTGAACTCTTCCTTGGTAGCTGATTTCATTGTTGATATTTCAGCTTCTAACATGTCACATTTAGCAATAGCTTCCATTGAAGATTCTCTTTCCTTCGCAACTTCTTCTTTTAATTCATAAACGCTTGAGTTTGAGGTTTCCAACTCAAGTTCTATTGCTTTGACTCGTAACTCTGCTTCGGCCCTTTTTAGTTTTGCATCCTGAAGTTGGACATCTACATTGCTCACTGCTTCATGGGATTGAGTCAACTGATCTTGAAATTCGACTTGTTTCATTTCTGCTTCATCAAGAAGCTTAAACAAGTTCTCAAGCTCCACTCTTGCAGCGCCAAGTTCCTTTTGCAGTTCTCTGTTTTCTTCATTAGCCAAAGTTAGTTTTCTTCCCATGCCGGCTAAATTCTCCTCTGTTCGTTTAAGCTGCTCGTCTGATGCTTTGAGCTGAATTCGGCACTTATCAAGGGCCATCTTCAAAGTTACGTTCTCAGCTGTTACGTTCTTCAAATTCTCCTCCAAATCAGATATCCGTTCGTCTCGCGGAAGTGTTTCGGCATCGATGCTTTCATTTCGTGTTGTAGGAAGGGATGCAATCCTCTCCATTTCAAGGAAATCATCCATCAGATCAATCTCAACTGAAGGGATAATGAGGCCTTTTCCAACAGTGTGCCGAAGTTCACCCTTCGAGTCAGATCCACTTAACTTACAGATGTTATGTTCAGTATAGAATTCTCTCTCCCCGTTATCTGACTGACTATCTGTGAATGATGCAGTTACCGAATGGTGATCATCAACAAGTGCTGATCTGTGGATCACCATCTTTAGCCGCCGACATTCTGCTTCAAGTTTCGCCACTTTTTTTACGCTGCCGAGATGTAGTTTGCTAGCACTTTCTGCAGCTTGAATGCTCAGATCTCTCTCATTGATCCTTAGGGCAAGCTCTTGATCTCTTGAGAGGAGCTTGTGTTTAAGGAATGAATTCTCTTTCTCAGCAGCTTCAAGCTTGGAGCATGCATCCGCAAGCAGCGTGCTACTAGCATCCATTTCATCATTTTCTAGTTTACAACGGAGCTCAGCTAGCCGGTTTTCAAGTTCAGATTCCCTCATTTCCCACTCACTGTTTTTCTTGGCAACAGCAGCATAAATCTTCTCTTCTTGTTCTTCTCTCGCTTGTCGAAGTTGTCTTAAACACTCCTTAAGAGCGCCATCAAGATGACCAACACGTTCATGAAGGACCGCGTTCTTCTGACTTAAAGCATCATTTAATTTTTTCATAGCCAGTACTTCATTCTCAGCCCTTTCCCATCCTAGAACATGGGATAGTTTCACATTAGTTAGTACAGAAGAAGATAAAATATGACAATTAAATGAAGAGTGACACACGATCACGAGTAACTGCGAGCGCACGACAGAAACGGATTGGAAGAGTAAAAAAATGATACCTGAGACAGCTTCCTCTGCAACTTTTGAATGTTGTTCAACCATGTCTTCTTTGGCACGGATATTAACAAGAGCTTCAGATAATTTCTCAGAGAGGGTCTTAACTCTGTCATTGAGTTCATCACCTGATGCAGCTTTAGATGTGATCTCGGATTTCTCAGAGAGAGTCTTAACACTTTCATTGAGTTCATCCCCTGGTGAGGCTTTAGATGTGACTTCAGGGGATTGATTGTGATGATTTGAGGAAACCTGTACAAAATAACACGACTCTCATTTATGTTTAATGATCTTACAATGCAACAAAAAACCTCAATTTTTCTGTCAAATAGTAATGTTTTATCTTTCTTGTTCTTCTTCATCGTATTACTGTATTCCTGTCGGAGATAATTACGCATGAGTTGTTGCCCGTCCATAGATACAGATATACACTTAAAAATTAAATTTCACAAGGGAACCTATCTTGAGGACGACAGCAGAAGCTTGACATCTCGCTTTTAAATGCTAATCTGCTCCAATCACTCAACGAGAGGCCTTTAACGAACTAACCAGATCCTGCCTAAAATTACCAGACAGTACTTTTTACCCGAAAAGTTGACCTCAGCTTAACGTTGACAGTGAGAAAACGATGAGAGGTAACTAAGCAAGAGAATACTCTTTTGTCCGTGGAAGAGAAGTTGTTTTGAATTTATGAACAGCACAATGTGTGTTGTGTCTCGCCCAATTTGATGTACAACACACATGGTGAGGAAAAGGAAGAAGATGTCAGTCGTGGTCCAACCCGGTGGACATCCACACAATGTGGTCCGTGGGGATGGAAAATAAACAAGCAAGTTACTGCAATGCCAGCTTGGTGTCTGGATCACATCGTTTAGAAACGGTGAAGAAGACGCCAAAGCTTCCAGCAGTTCAAACAATCAGACAGTTCTGGTTATTCAATAAATATGCAGATAATGAAACTCAAAGAACAGGATAAAAAACTGATACCTAAAAGGCCAGGATCTGAATATACCAGAATCGTACAAAAACAACACAAAATAAGAACTAATTTCCAGAAATCTTAATTCCAAGTGACTGATATAGTCTCAACTCTTAGCTAGCAGATATGTCATAAAAGGCATCTTTATTTCGGTATATCATAAATGCAGTCAAATGATTATCTTCTTATCCCAAATCTCATTTGCAAATAGCTGCTTGGAAAGATCTAGAAAGAAAACACCTGGAATCATTTTCAATTACACCCTCTAAATTTTCGAGTAAGTGACTTAGGGTAATGTTCATCCAATTGCAACAGCATATGATGATGACTTAAATGGTGCAGAAGGCTCTCATTCTGTCGAAATTGAAGAATAACAGAACAAATATTAATGAAGTTTGAAAAGGAGCAGATCTAAGTCTAACCTGGTCATCGGAGAATCTTTCTGAATGCGACGATAAGGACCCTGAACTCTCTGTTTCACCACCGGGAAATTTCTCTGAAGATCTTTGCCGCCATAGCCAACTCCTCCCGTCCATCTAAAGGACAACTAAATTGCACCTTTTCTCTAAAACGAATTTCCTCTTCATCTATCATTCGCCGCCGACCATCTATTTTCGTCTTCCTACTGTCAACATTCTTCAATTTTCTGAACAGAAAAGGGGGGCATCAACCCTTGCAAGAGCCTGCAACACCAGAAATCCTAACTCAACCAACGCCTATGAGAAAAGAAAGTGAATTTCGCTGATTTCTCAGATAATGAATAAAGCAGAAATCTAGTTCTGGTGAAAGATCACTAATCGCTGGGACCTCAATCCTCTACCGGCCAAACTTGAAGAAGAAGCTGAAACGTTTATAGTTCCGAGATTCCCAAAACAAGGAGATAGTGTGAAAAGAGACGGACCCAATTTGGCCTACAAAACCATTCATAGCAAAACTTAAAGCGCAATGTTTCAAAAACCTAATTTGAATGGTGGGTACCTTTCAGTTCCCTACAACTACCAAAACACACACAGTCACGCACTCTGTTAAAGGGAACAACGGGGATACAGCAGCAATTGTGCACTTCACCTGTAAACATCCCACGATCATGATCCATACAAAAAGGTGCACTCTATTTCGTAAAAGCATGACAACCCACCAAAAGGAAATGATTCAATAAGTTTAGAGTTCGAACAAAAGCAATTTTTAATGACTCCTCAAACACAAACCTATACCCGAAAATGCAACAGAGATGGAGAAGAATAAAAAAGTACCTCGGCGCAAGCACAACCACGCGCAGCTCTGTCAAGACTACAGTGTAGAACAACAAAGAGAAACGAGGAATGTTCAGACTACTGACGCAATAACACGACACCCATTAAAGAACACAACTTCAGCATTCCTGTTTGTGTAAATATATAGTACCAGGGTAATCGAATCGCACACCTTTTTGAATTGGGTTTTGACTGTTGGGGAGGAAGAGAGGGTCCCTGAGTGAGAATTGGGGTGGACTTGGAACAAAATTCTGGGGGATGGGGTGGGGGAATTTGTTGTCTTTTTGTAAACCAGTTTGCGAGATTCGCGCGCCTCTTCAAGAAGATGAAGTTGGCAAGCAATTGGATTCTCCGGCCAAACAAAACACAGAGAATTGGCCAAGTGGGGACCAAGCAGACTGCATACTCATTCCCCCTCTATAATAACATACCTCCATTTTTTCATTCATAATTGTTGATTCCTCTGTTTCTTCTTGTACTGTATACTTTTTTTCTTGTACTGTATACAACTTTATCAATAATTAAATATTACTATTTTATATGATCGTAGAGATGATATTTATATTTGGGCATGGAGATGGACCATTTGTATTAATATGCTGTTCTGGTCCTGGTTCCACTTTTATGTTTGAAGGGTTGTTGAGAAGCTGAATCCTGAACATCTACTTCAGTGCTTATGAATAGATTTTGAAATGTTAAGATTATGACCCGATGTGCTCTCTTACCTTGTATATTTTTTTTCTTGGTACAGTTGTATACTCTCCACTTTCTTCTGAATCTCTACCCCTTCAATCTCATACTCTCATCTCACTAGAGTTGGATGCAGATGGTGCTCATTTCGTGGTATTCATTTTCTACCTAAACCGTGATCTCGTACCTGATGTTTGCATGTGTCAATCAAGACTTGTGAAGTATGAAATTGAATTAAGAGAAATTTTATACAGAATTCTAATCTTAGTTGTTGCTACTGTTATTCAACACAAGATTAATCTTCCTCGAGTTGGATTTTATTTTATTAGCAATCACTTTTTTTAAGATGTGATTTCTCATCCATCAATGCATCATATTACAATTCGACCCGACAACTCATTAAATGTACACAAGCAATAAGGCTCAGTTTGGTATCCAGGTTTGTTATAGTTAATTGGGGGATTTGGGGGTTGTCATTGTCAGAATACCGTTTGGTATCCGCATTTTTTAAAATGGTCTGCCCGGGGTTTACTCACCGAGAAGGGACAACCGCGGGACATCGCAGGCAATTTTGTCCCTCCTGGCAGAAGAATTAACGGCTCTGTTCGAGAAGTAGGTCACCTAGGCCGCTTAGGCGCCGCCTAAGCGCTAATATATTGTCATCTGCCTTGCCCGAATTACCGCTTAGGCCGCTTAAAAGTCCACTTAGGTGAGCGACTGGGCTGCTTAGGCACTGAACGGGCCCTGACCGCCCAGGATCCGCCTAGCGCTTTCTCGAACACTGGTTAACGGAGACCCGAATTTATCCTGGAATGCGAAATTACTGCTTTACCCTCATTACATACACATTTCGATTTACACGATTTGTCCCTCATTTCCTTTCTTTCCGCAGCGACGACCCGAACGGGGACATCAGAATCTTGTCGCCATTCCGCAGAAAAGTCGACGGCGTAGGCCGTCATTGGTGTTTTCATCTTGGGTAAGCCAAATTCTTACCTTTTCACTTTCCAATTTATCTACATTTCGCGGATTTCATTCGAAATTTGCCTTCTAGGGTTAGGTTTTTTTGTTACTGTCGCCAGTCTTATGCCATTTAGCAGTGAAGAAGTAAATTTGGTTGAGTTTAGCATTCTTCTGCTACCATGTTTCTGGCATTTAGCAGTGATTTCAATTCTGAATTTTTACACTTCGCATAACTGGCGCAGATGATATATTTGGTCAAATTCCAGCACAAGTTTTTTTAAGATTCACTGTCGTTCCAACACTCGTTTCTGATTTTATGGTTTGTGATTTCGTGCGTATGAAAATTTAGTTGGCATGTTTCTGATTTCTTGGTTTCTGATTTTGAAAACTATACAAAAACCATAGAATCATGTTTCTATACAAAAATCATAGAATCATGTTTCTGATTCTATGATTTCTGATTTTTTTGGTTTCTGATTTTTT
>JAOYMZ010028652.1:0-17026 GCA_025802335.1 Pinguicula primuliflora | reverse complement strand
AGGGGATATGTGAGCAACCAAGATCCAGTAGTTACAGGAAGAAAACGGCCGTATTCCGGCGATTCAGTGAGGAGGCGGAGGAAACTAGGTATGACTGTGGGTAATCGCACATTTACTAGGTGAAACTGGACTCTCGTTAATGCTTTTCATTGGACAGTAAACACTTTAGTGCAAACCTATCAAAAAAAAAATCTAAAACGTTCTCCTCTTCATTACAACTTTGCAAATTAGGACAATACATTCCACACTGGCCGGGTGCCCAGCGTTGGACTGAATAGAGATGTCGCGGCGCGTCTTAGGTACCTTGAAGTAATCTTTAGCTGTACTGCTTTTTTTTCCCGTGGTGGTAACTGGTAATTGGTATGTACATGACTAGCCGACACCTTTGCATTCTTGTTTGTGAACCAATGCTCTTCGAACTCGCGGTTTCTTTATTTTCATCCTATGCATATTTGAGTTTTTATTCGTTGAAATGAAATTGTTTGTTTAGAAAATATCGTTTACAAGTCAGGCGGTATTATTTCGGTTGTGGGTTTACTTGCACAGTATGCTGTTTTCTAGTATGTTAAAGAAATACTCAATTTTTCCTGATTGCGGTTGTGAGGAAGTCTGTTTCAATCAGAAAACTGTGAATATTATATGGTGTTTTGGCATTATGTCTATTGCTCTTGATGCCTGTTATATGAGATTCGTGGAGATTTCACAGTTGCCTCTCTGTTTAGGATCTTAATTTCTTGATATTTTGTGCTACGTGCTTCAATTTCTTCTACCTATTGATATAGTCGAATTTTCAATTGTTTATAGTCAATGTTCTAGAAAGCATTGGGTAGTTAGCCTCTAAGCGCCCATATAAGTTGCCCAAGCGGGCGGAAGTCAATATTTGAGCAGGGTGGATGCCGCCCGCCCAGCCCCTAGGCACCCCATCTTGAAAAGAGCTTATGGCTCAGATTTTGATTTCCATTCTTCCCAACAAGGTAGAATTTGGCTACTATATTCCGGTTGTTGATAGTTCCAGGTATTAGATGGATGGTTTTTGGGAAGCTTACACAAAACATGAGTTCTTTTCTCATGCCGAATGATATGGTGTCGAATTCTAATCTGGACCGTTGAATCAAAATTCAATGGTTCAGATTAAATGACTCTTTTAACATCAACTTAAAAACACTTTTGATCTGTACTGTTGAATTTTGAAATGGTACAGATAAGAATTCGGCACCATATCATTCCGCATGAGAAACAAATTCCACTATGCAATGTGACATGGCCAGCAATAATTAAATTCTTAAGAAAGATTTCACCAGAAAACTGCTAGCCGAAATCCCGAATATCAGTGCGGATTCAACAGAAAACCTTTATTATGTAAGTAGTAGCATAATAAAGAGATAACGCAACAAGGACGGAGATCATTGTACATTCTAAAATGAATTTTTCCAAAGCGAGTTCTGAAGAAAGAATAAAAAGAAACATGTAAAGGGGAATAGAGATAAGGGAACCTTTACAAGTGAAGTCCAAATCACGGATATGGGAAAAGAGGGTCTAGGGTTGACAGAAGAAGATACTTCGAAGACAGCTCCGAAGAAGAATATTCCTGAGATAGATATGTTTATGCAACCACTGGATGAAAAGTTTGAGATAATTGTAGATTCAAGTGAAAAAATTTCTGAAAGTAATGCTACCAATAGGAATAAAAGGAAGGAATGAAAGGAGGAAAAAGCAATCATTCCAGATGAAGTCCATATCATGGATGGGGGAAAAGATGATTCATGATTCAGGGTGGAAAAGAGAATCTGTTTGAGACTGATGTAAAGAAGAATCTTCTTACAGGTTTATCTGTGCAATCACAGGCTGAAAAGATGGAGATTTCTCTGGATTTGAAAGAAGAAATTTTCCTAAACAATACTGGAAAAAGGAGAAGATGCCAAAGAGTAAGAAGAAAAAAACTGTAATTCGAGATGAAATCCATAGCAAGGATTGGGGAAGGGGCGATACAATGTGTATAGAAATTGCTTTTGAGACAGATATGAAACAGAATCTTATTGAGACAGAATTATCTGCACTGCTGCAGGCTGAAAAGCTGGGAATAACTGCAGTCCAGAGAAAAAAATTCCGAAGGGAGTGCTTGAAAAAAGAAGAAGAGAAAGGCTTGCATTCATGATGAAGCCCACATCCATATCGTTGATTGGGGAAAAGAGGATTCAGGGCGGGTAGAAAATCATTCTGAGACAAATTTGATCAATGCAGACTCAAAAGTACAAATTTCCGTGGAGAATAAAATGGAGAACAAGAAGAAAAAGAAGATGAAGCCCCACTCAAGATTAATTTTATATCATGGATTGGGGAAAAGAGAGTTCATCTGGAGTGAAAATGCTTTAGAGACAGATTTGAAGGAGAATCTTCTTGAGACAGATTTATTTGTGCAACTGTAGAGTGTAGACTGAAAAGCTAGAGTTCGTTGCAGGTCCCGAAGAAAACAATTCTGAAGGGAATGCTGAAATAAAGGAGAAGAGAAAGGCAAGAATTCCTGATGAAGTTCATATCGTGGAAGGGGGAAAACGATTCAGGGTGGACACAAAGCCTTTCTGAGAAAGATTTGAAGCAGAATGTTTGTGATTTATGTTCACCTGTGCAACTGCAGTCTAGAAAACTGGAGATCATTCCAGATTTGAAAAATTTTCCTGGAGAATGTTGCGAAAAAGAAGAAAATTAAGAAGAACAAGAAGGAAAACAAAAACAAACCAGCCTCCCAAGACGGTGGAAAAGAGAACTCAGTATGGACAGAACATGATTTTGTGACAGATTTGAAGCACAGTCTTCTGGAGACAGATTCTGAAAAGCTGGAGGTTGTTGCAGATTGTAAGGAAAAATTTTCTGAAGGGGATGCTGAAGAAAAGCAGAAAAGGAAGATGAAGAAGAGTGCAAGCATTCCAGTTGCATCCATATCAGGGATGAGGAAAAAGAGGTCCCAGGGTGGGCAGGAGTAGATCTTTTAGAGAAGGGTCTGAAGCTGAACCATCTTCTTGAGACAAATTTATCTGTTGCGGAAAACCTTTCGGTTGATTCTGAGGAAAAATTAGCTGAAGTGAATGTGTTATGTTCCCGGGATCGAGAACGGGTGACCGGACCGGTATACAAGTGTTCCCGAATGGTCTCAGCAATGGCCTCTTTTGCTGGTTTCAGTTTCTTTCTGCGAGCAATGGTGTAGTGAATGTAAGATAACCTCCGCGGGGAGATTGCACCCTTGCACTCTTATTTGGAGAGCACAACACCCAAACAATTAGGAGAACTTTCCTGGATTTTTATTCATGCCTCTGTTACAAGAAAGTTGCTTATTTAAATACTAGTACAATCGGAATATGAAACACATGAAAGCAATAATAGCCCGTCTTTGTTCACTGAATCTGATGCTGGAATCCAAAGGCCATCTTGACTGCATTTACTTCGGTTCATCCCCCACTGCTCTCCTCTGCATCCGGGCCATATCGTGTCTTCGCTGATACACCTGATCAGATGGTTTACGGGTCATAATATCTCCCCCACCGTCAGAAACACACTTGTCCTCAAGTGTGAGATGAGGAGCCAGGCCACTGATATGATCCTTATCTTCCCATGAAGCATGCTCGGGCGGAAGACCTGCCCAATGAACTAAAACTTGATCCTGACCGTCCACAGACTTGGTTGCCAAAATGGCATGAGGATGTGGGTGAGGCAGCCCATGTTGCAATAACGGTAGAACTGGTGCAGCTGGGGGTTGTCCTTTGAATGCTTTAAGCTTGGACACGTGAAAAACAGGATGTATCTTTGCTTCCACGGGCAGCTTCAAACGATAGGCAACTGCCCCAATCCTAGTCTCAATCTGAAAAGGACCATAATAGGCTGGTTGTAATTTCTTGGAGCTGGTCTGTCCCAAAGATGTCTGCCTGTAGGGTTGCAATTTGAGCCACACCCAATCATTGACTTCAAACTGGACATCCCTATGATGAAGATCATACTGCTGCTTCATGGTATTTTGAGCTTGTAACATGCGGTCGCGTAAGTCAGCCAACAACTCGTGCCTTTCCTTGAGTTCCCGATCCACCGTAGGTAAGGTTGCTACCCCTTTGGCATAATCCAACAGTTTTGGAGGAGGGCGACCGTATACCACTTCAAAAGGAGTGGAACGCAGAGTGGAGTGAAGACTTGTATTATAAGCATACTCCGCCCACGCCAAGCAAGAAGTCCAGCGTGTAGGATGATCGCCGACAAAACAGCGCAGATACATTTGAATTACTTTGTTGACAGCCTCCGTTTGTCCATCGGATTGCGGATGGTATGCGGAAGTAAACTGTAAGGATGTGCCGCTGAGTTTGAACAATTCTTGCCAAAAGAGACTGGTAAAAGCACGATCCCTATCAGATACCACTGTTTCGGGCAGTCCATGGAGACGAAAAATCTGGTCAAAAAATATGCGAGCCACGGAGACTGCGGTGTAAGGATGAGATAACGGCAAGAAATGAGCCATTTTAGAGAAACGATCGACGACGACTAGCAACACTGTTTTGCCTTGTGACTTGGGAAGACCTTCAATGAAATCGAGGGAAATGTCAGCCCAGACATGATGAGGAACAGGTAATGGTTGCAATAACCCGGCTGGCATGAGATGGTCCGCTTTGTTCCTTCTGCAGATAGTACAAGCTGCTATGAATTCTGCAATCTGTAGTTTCATGTTGGGCCAGAAAAAATCTTGCTTGATACGATGAACGGTCTTGGCATATCCCTCGTGAAATGCATTGTGAATCTCGGCTACAATCTCGGCAAATAAATCTTATTTTTGTACCATAGGATGCCTTGTCGCCAGGAATAAGGTTGGGAGTCTTCTGTCGCCCGGATCTGCTGCTGTAATTGCTGAACCTCTGTATCCGTCTGCAAGGTGGTGACAATTTCTTGCAGCATGGCGACCAAAGGGATAGATAAGGCCATGACCGTCGGATCCTGTCGTCGCGAAAGGGCATCTGCCACATCATTTTCTTTGCCTGCTTTATACGCCACCGAAAAGGTATATCCCAGGAGTTTGCCGAGCCAATATTGCTGAGGGATTTTGTCTGCCCGCTGTTCTAATAAGAACTTGAGGCTGTAATGATCAGTCCGGATAATAAACTTCTGACCCCACAGATAATACCGCCAATGCTGCACACACTTAGCGAGGGCGATTAATTCTTTTTCGTAAGCCGGCTTGGACGAATGTTGTTGGCCCAAGCTTCTGCTGAAATAGGCTAAAGGGTGACCATTCTGCATCAAGACTCCTCCAATCCCGGTACCCGAAGCATCACACTCTATCACGAACGGTTGGGAAAAATCTGGCATGGCCAGGACAGGGACAGAGATCATGGCCTGCTTGAGTTGCTGAAAGGCAAGTTTGCCGTCCTCCGTCCATTTGAAACTATTTTTCCGCAACATCTTGGTTAAAGGCTCCGCCACCGTACCATAATTCTGGACAAATCGGCGATAATACCCAGTCAAGCCTAAGAATCCGCGTAGGCCATGAATGTCCTGTGGCAGTGGCCAAGATTGCATTGCTTCGATTTTTTCCGGGTCGGCCGACACCCCCTGCGCGGTGATGATATGTCCCAAATATGCGATTTTCTCGGTTGCAAACCTGCACTTAGATTTCTTTGCAACCAAGTTATGTGCCAGTAATAAATCCAACACCACCTTCAGATGGTGCAAATGATCAGACCATGTCTTGCTATAAATAAGAATATCATCGAAAAAGACCAATATGAACTTGCGCAAGTATGGAGCAAAGATCGAATTCATAAGGGATTGAAACGTTGCGGGGGCATTAGTGAGACCAAAAGGCATTACCAAGTATTCGTAATGGCCATGGTAGGTTTGGAATGCCGTCAGATGGATCGAATCAGGTGCCATGCGATTTTGATGGTATCCTGCCTTCAAGTCAAGTTTCGTAAAATAGGATGCCCTCCCAGTTCCTCAATCAGCTCCTCCACAATGGGGATGAGAAATTTGTCTTTGATGGTTATTGCATTGAGAGCTCGATAATCCACACACATACGCCAAGTTGCATCCTGTTTCTTGATCAATAAAACTGGTGAGCTAAAAGGAGAAGAGGATGGGCGAATCCAAGTCGACTGATAAAAAGATGAAAAGGAAGCTGAGAAATAAAATTGCAAAATTTCAAGAAGAAGTTCAATGATGAGACTCCAAGGACCAGAATATTCGGACGCCAGAGGATCCAATAAGCTAATGGCCGTAGAAGATGGTTCAGCTGGCTTAAACACAGATGCCGTAATGCTCCTGTATCTGGGGCGAGCTTTACGCCCTATTGTAAAATGCAAGGAAGAAGAAACCAAACTGTAGAAACTCCTTGAGTGAGAGAGAATCAAACCCCTTGTAAATAAAAGTTACTCTAATTCTTGACTTTCCAAAATGGTTCTTACAATGGCATCCTACCATTATATATACATTACGTTGAATAGAGCAAAAAGGTTCAACCACCCAAAAAGTATTACAACGGCCCTTTGTGAATTGCAACAGCTCTTTTTTATCTTTCCTTCCCTTTGTCCTTTCTGGCAGTCTTGAGCCTTGTGCCTGCTAAGTCAAACGTCTTTGGTAAACCACCATTTCCGGGGTCCTATCATCACCCCTCGGATTAACAGGGCATTTGTCCTCAAGCGCGAAAGTAGGATGCACTGTGCGGAGGGAGGAAGCTGATTCCCAGGAGGCTTCGGAAGGAGACAGGCCCTTCCAATGAATGAGATACTGAGTTTGACCCTGGGATGTACGTTGATCCAAGATTGCCTGTGGAGTGGGCTGAGCTTGTCCCTGATGAATTTGAGGCAACTTTGGAGTTGTTGGTGGTGTGCCGCGGAATGGTCGGAGTCTGGAGACACGAAACACTGGATGGATGCGAGCTTCTGGGGTAAGAGCAGTTTACAAGCAACTTCACCAATCCATTCGAGCACTTGAAAAGGCCCGTAGTAAACTGGTGTCAGCTTGCGGGTGTTGGCATGTCCCAAGGAGGTATGGCAATATGGTTGTTTTAGGAGAACCCAATCCTGTGGAGCAAAGGACACATCTCGGTGGCCAGCATCATAACGTTGCTTGCTACGATTCTGAGCCTGGTGTAAGTGATCCCGTAGGTCCTCAAGTAACTCATTCGATTCGTGAGAGCGCGATCCACTGCATCTAGCTTGGCAGAACCGTGCGCGTAATCCAACAAACGAGGCTGAGGCCGGTCATACACAGCTTCAAACGGGGTGGTACACAGACTGGTTTGATAACTTGTGTTGTATGCGTACTCTGCCCAAGAAATCCAATCTGTCCACTTCGATGGTTTGTCCCCTGCAAAACAGCATAAGTAAGCCTGAACAATACAGTTAACTACCTCGGTTTGGCCGTCGGATTGCGGGTGGTAAGTCGTCGAAAAATGTAAGGAGGAGTCGCTTAAATTAAACAACTCCTTCCAAAAAAGGCTAGTGAAGGCAGCATCCCTGTCAGACACAATGGATTAGGGTAAGCCATGAAAGCGAAATACTTCCTGAAAAAATGCTTTAGCAACCATAATAGCAGTGTATGGACGAGCTAAAGGAATAAAATGTGTCATTTTCGTAAACCTGTCAACAACCACCGGAAGTACCGTTTTACCGTTTGAAGATGGCAGATGATCGATGAAGTCCATGGAAACATCTGACCAGATGTGGGTTGGGACTGGTAACGGCTGGAGGAGGCCCACCGGCTGAAGATGGAGGGATTTGTTTTGCTGACAAACCTGGCAGGCCGAGATATAGGCCTGAATTTGCTCCTTCATACCTGTCCAGAAGAAGTCTGCCTTGATGCGGTGAAATGTTTTGCGATACCCTTCGTGAAAGAGGTCATGAAAGGTGGCAATGACCAGATCGGGAAAAGGAGAGGTGGCTGGCAGGTACAATTGTTTTTTGTACCATAGAACACCATCGTGCCAGCTATAAGGAGAAGTGGTTACAGTGGCCTTATGTGTTTGGCATAACTGGAGGAGTCCAGTGTCACCTCGCAGTCCAGTTTGAATGGTGTTGAGGAGGCCGACTGTTGGCAATGAGCAGGCCATGAGTTGTGGTGAGTCTGTAGTCTGCCGAGAGAGAGCATCTGCTACCAGATTCTCCTTTCTAGGCTTGTATTCGACGCGAAACTCATAGCCCAATAGTTTGCTTACCTAACAAGTATTTTAAACTCAGATGGTCCGTGCGGACGATGAATTCAACACCCCACAAGTAAGA
Organism: Pinguicula primuliflora; assembly: GCA_025802335.1. Classification (NCBI taxonomy): domain Eukaryota; kingdom Viridiplantae; phylum Streptophyta; class Magnoliopsida; order Lamiales; family Lentibulariaceae; genus Pinguicula; species Pinguicula primuliflora. The sequence goes on along the minus strand of JAOYMZ010028652.1, from coordinate 8,777 downwards.
TCGCCAATGTTGCACTGATTTGGCTAATGCAATGAGCTCTTTCTCATAAGCTGGTAAATGTAGATGGCGGATCCCCAACTTCCGGCTGTAATAAGCCAGCGGGTGCTCGTTTTGCATTAGCACAGCTCCAATTCCTGTACCGGAGGCGTCACATTCGATTATGAAAGGAGTAGTAAAATCGGGCAGTCGCAGCACCGGGGCTGAAGAGAGGGCCTGTTTGAGGCTCTGAAAGCAGAATCAGCTGCCGGAGACAATCTAAAAGCATCCTTGCGCAGTAAGTTGGTTAGAGGGGCTGCCAGACTGCCGTAATGTCGAATGAAGCAGTAATAGCCAGTTAAGCCTAAGAAGGCTCGAAGACTGGTAATATCGACAGAACAAGGCCAAACTGCCATGGCACCTAGTTTGGTTGGATCGGCAGCCACACCGTGCTGGGAGATGATGTGCCCAATCTTGGAAGCAGCCATCACTTCTCTAACCAAGGAGATGACGGCAAGATACCATTCCATGTAAATTATGTTATTTGCATTATTATAATGATCACACACAGAGAGTATCTTGTAAGATGTAACTTTTAAAATCGTATGATTTTTGTAGGTCCTGGAGGCGATCTCCGAGCTTATATGGACGGACTGTTAAAATCTGAAATGTGCAAATATATGTTAAGCAAACATCCATTTGGCCAAAGAGCTATAGATGATAAAGGAACGTCATGGCAATTCTATGCGGAGGTCCTTAGTAAGATTTCCAAGCCTTTGGAACATAAAACCTGTCACCCAGTTCGTATATTTAAACTAACACTTTAAAGCTCCAGTGTGCTTGGGAAACAAAGTTCCTGTCCTAATTAGATTCTTCTCTTTGTTTTCTCTATATGAAATAGGCAGCGATTTTGAACAACAGTGTGCCGATGGAGGGAGTGTTGCTAAACCAATGGACTTACATTAGAACTTTTCAGAGTCCATTACTGGGTCATCGTCAGAGGCTTATTGCTCGTGCTGGATCTCATAACGTTATATGTTATCAGTATTCGAGAAAGCGTTAAGCAGTTTCTGGACGGTCAAAATCTCCCTAGCGCGTAGCCGGCCTAGACGCTCTTAAACCGGTAGTTAGGCAGCATTCAGGCATGACGGAGGGCGACTGCCCAACACTTAGATGGGCATAGGCGACCCAAGATACTCTTCAGTCTTCGCGGAGCTTTAGCTTTTAGATCTTACTGTTGTTTCTAGTTCATTATTGCATCACATTGGAGCACAGGAACAGTATCTTTTTGATCCTTCTGTCCTATCCTCCATCTCTTTGCAGATTGCATTTTGGTATCTGCCATTAAACACAGTCCTCTAGCACCCACAACTTTGAGAGGGAAAGAGCAGCACAGTACCATTAGTCACGCGGAGCAGTGCTTCCATGTGTTTGGCACCCATTAGTACAACCGTTTGATTGCAGGTATAAGACCAAAACTCTTAAGTGGACATGGGATGATGCATTGGATTTATTATCCATTGTTGTAATATGAACCATTGAGGAAATGGATGGGCATATATATGTACGTATTTATTGAAGAGAGATTCGAGCAAGAATTTGCCCATGGAATATTGGTATTATCTTTCATCACTTGTTTTTATGTGTGCAGTGCAGCATTCAGTGTGTGTACTGCTTGTAAGGACCAAAACCTATTCAGACTTTTGTGACTTTTGACATGCCCATCCCATGACTGTGCTTCGACCATCATTTTCCACACCATGGACAAATAGGCCTTGACAAATAACACATTCATCATGAAATTGCAAGATTCAATTTTTTTTATAATTAAGTTATTTCTATCCGTTATATCTTTTCACCTCTTATTTATGAAGTTTAGGTTTAATCATGATGGGTAAGATCTCATTTAGGTTTAATTAAGAGAGGTTGATCTTGGGCATTACATTAACATTGCTATCCAACTCCAACTGTTCCTCTTAACAGCCAACCAATATTTATTATACATCTCCTCCTCCTTTCAAGGATTAATTTATGAAGTTGAACTGATCCCTTTTTAGTATTTTGCTATATTTTTACACATTCATCTTATTATTGTTGACTTGGAATTGGTTTGTTAGAGCAAGCAAGCTTGAAGTCATTTCCTTTGGGAGAATCTTGTTGTATTCTTATTAATCCTCAGATCCCAATGTATGACAGATTGCCAGATGGGTGTTGCTGCATTCTACCCACTTTGGCATGTGCAGATAAGACTTGTGATTTCACATCTCTACTCAAGTGCCAATTTTGTTTTCCTGAAATTTCCTTTACCCTAATTTGTTCATTAAAATATCACACAACAGTTGATGATTTGGGAGAATCTATGTTATTTTATCTTTCTACTCAATTGAATTTATTTTATATTCTTCACTTGCAAACACAAGAATTGTCAGGCTTCAAATAATTAGATGCTTGGAATGATTTGTGTCCTTTCCTCTTTCCCAACTTTGTTCCTTTATTTTAATTGCTGCACTGTTCCTATCTTTAATTTACAACTTTATCCATACAGGAAAAAGCAAAATTCTGTTTAAATTGCTCTCATTTTTCCTTTCAAGGACAACCCCTTTAGCTCATGGAGTTTTTGAGTATTGGAACTGATCCCTTCATTTTCCCCTCCTCACTTGGGTAATGTGAAGGGATCATCAGAGATTTAAGGTACCCCACCCAACCCCTCATTCTATCAAGGATCCTCTTTGATTGTTTACTAACCTCAATAATAGGTTGAAACAATGCACATGGTTTCTATTAGATAAGTGGGGGAACTAGGCCATGTGTCCATGGTGTTGGACTAGTGGGGCATAATTCCTTGGAACATAGTAATATTGGCAATGAGGGGTCAAGATAGAGAAGGGGAGTTCTTGCCTCTTCAAATTCAGGCAACCATCATGCCAATCTATTATCTAGTCTAGGGAAACACCTCAAAACATTTCAATAATTTTGTTCTTCAAGTATCAAGAAAATAAATAAATAAATACGCAATGAATATGATAGTATATACATATATAGGTATGTGGAGCGTTTCATATGGTCAACCTTCAGGTGATCAGTATTTCCATCGGGTACACAATTCTTGCGTGACACCATCCGTTTTCGAAATTGGTCGCATGATTGGAAAGCTTATACATAGGAGATGAAAAGTCACATGTTCTGGCACGGTCCGAGCGACTTCGTCGTAGGAAATTTCTAAAACCCTATTAAGGATTACTTAACCCAAGTGGAAAGGGATTTCGAAATTCCCGATGATAAAGTCGTTGGAATGATGTTGAAGCATGAGGTTTTTCATCTTCTATGTATAAGTTTTCAATTATGCGACCAATTTTGAAAACGGATTGTGCCATGAAAATGTTGTGTACCCGAAGAAAATACTGACCACCCAAATACTGAACATATGTATGAAGATTTTCCTATAGTTGTGTATGTGCATAAAGAAAATTAAAAAAATAAGAAAAATGTTTTTTTGATGTTGAATATCTTGTCTTTCTCTATCATTTACAATGCTTGATGCACCCTAATAACCATGAGTTTTGGGCATGAAGTTGAAATGATACAAACGTTCCATTTCAATCAATTTAAATTTTGGATTGCTCTCTTTAATTTTTTTGGAAGATTTCTATTCTGTGTTCCCTTTCTTATTAAGATTTAGATTCCCATATATTGCTGGGAAAATATTAAGAAAGAGTCTTGATAGCTGGAGAAATCTGGCCCTTAAATGCAGTTTTTGGGACATCCATCAATTCCATGTTAGACCAATTTATAGTTTGACAATCAAAGAAAATTATAAACAATTTTAATAAATAAGAATCAATAATTGATCTACACTTACCTCCGCATTACTGGAATCATCACCCTATCGATCGAAGTGAAGCATCATACCAAATAATTTGCACTTCGTTGTCTAAAAAATTAGGAACGTGGTGATGAACTCTTTCCGCCTACCAATTAATTCTAATTCATTTAAAAATAAAATGAGACACTGTTTTAAATAGACTTTTTTTGTAATATTTAAAATTTTCCGGGTCCGCATCCGCCTCTCCTAGCTGCACCATAGCATCGAAGCAAGACCTTATGTCAATAGTTTGGATATTTCTAGTGAGAAACCTATTCATTTTCCTTAGCCAAAAATGGTTGAAATCATTCCTCCCAACTAACACACAAGTACTTCCACTAATCTTTCCAAATCCTCTCAATTTCACACCATACAAGAAAATGCTAGTTTTGCTAATAACTCCCCCTATAAAGTACAACAAGTAGTTGCAACTATTTTACCTCATTTCCTAACTAGGGGTACAAAGCTTACCAAGCCCTTAAGAAATTGTGAAATATATAGCAAATGATGGTTAAATTTTTTTCAACCAAGGGATGGAGAAATACATGCATGCCCCCACCAAGTTAATCTGGACAAACTATGTAATGAGGAGGGGGAGGCATGAGCATTAATTAGTGAAGAGTCTGGCATATGCTTGGAAGTGGATGGGGAAACATAACATCTCCCACACAACAGGCAGTGGTCTACACAAGAACCAACACAGCTAGTATCCTCATCACATACACCTTTCATTGCCTAAACTTTGTTACATACATTTCAATAAATTTAGTTACCACATTGCGTTATGGCATCATTTGTGCATCATCCCCTCATCCAAAATCTCAAAGAATTGGTTCATCAAGTCACTCGAACAAATATATCTTAACGAAGCACAATTTAATTGATAAAATTTTCAACTTTGATTAAATAGGTAGGAGAGATTCTAATTTTAATAATAAAAAAAAGTCCCTCGAGTATTTTAATAAATGGACGAAAAGCAAGGTAGCTTGACAGTACAGAATCCACTACATTAACAGACAATGTCCACATGCCCATGTATAAAGGTAACCCACCCACATGGAGAACTCTAAAAGGAAAAATAATTATTAATAAATCAAAGTAGAAAAATGGAAAATTTAATTTCTACTGGGTCTGGAACCATGAGCCCATGACCCCACACATTCCATCCCAAAATGCAAAATAAATCATAATACCAAAAAATAAAAAAAAATAAAAAAAAATCAAACTGGTTGCCGTTGTATTCTGTGTGTATATATATATACCATACCATTCTCATTCCTTGTGTTGAAAGCTCTCTCTGCCAGAAGAACCAAAAAAGAACACTAAGTTTCTCATTGTATTCAGAGAGAGAACCCAAAAAATCTCAATCCCATTTTCTTCATCTCCTTCTCCGCGCTTGCTGCAGTCTTCAAGATACCTAAAAAACGCAGCGGATTTGCTGTAAGTGTTCCTCCATCTTCTCTGGAAATTCCCTGGTTGATTGATGGATGGATACAGAAATAATTCGACAAGACTACTTATCCAACCTGCTGTCTGACAGCAAATATTCTGAAATAACTGATTTTTTAATGGAGAAAACTGTCAATGGATGCATGTGTTTGAGCTTATCAGTAGCTGTCACTGCAATCTGCATGCACACACATAGATATAAACCTCACCAATCTTCCATTCTTGTAGCAGGTAACCAAGGTGAAACTTTTACCTTTCTTTTGTGACATTGAAGGAGTAGACGGAGAGGAATGTCTGCGAAGATTCTGTCTTCATTGAGTGATGACAACAGAGACTTTCGGAAACAAGTCGGATGCATTAGCATATACAAACTCTTCTACCGGAATAATTTTCCGGCTGGGTGGAGAGGCGGACACCAGCAGAAGAGACTTCCGGCGCCAGGTACGAAAATTTTGTGTCCTGTAAAAAATTTGAGGAGTTTAATGAATAAGTTTCAGATTTTGCTGAGGTTAATTTGATTGATGTGTTTCTGAAGGTGAGGATCGAGATCAGGTGGACACACATGATGCAAGAAGAAAAGCTGTCATGGTAAGATTCTCATAAATTGCATACCTTTTTTGTTTATGTGAACAGAAGAATAGAAACGAGTTCCTCCTTATCATAACTAGTAAGTCATTCTGCAAAAGGTAACTAAAATCATTTGATACTTACAGCAAAATGATCCGGAGAAAGCAAGAGTATCCTCCACGGGATCATCCCGGGCCTCGTATTCATCTTCTCCGTGTTCATCGGCTGAAGATCCTATGCCTCGCCAATCAGAAACACCTTCACAGAGAAAGAAGAATAATGATATCGAAAGTCAATCTCAGAAATCAACCACGAGACATAAACAGCAGCAGTCGTCCACCAAGGGACTGCAATCCCAATCCCCAGATATTCGTGATGTGGTGAAGGACTCGATGCACAGAGAAGCTCGAAGCCTGTCCATCAAGTTCCGGACCACTGATGACAGTAAAGTTACGTTAATGAAGTATGTGGACTCTCCAAGACCTTTGCAGCAGTCCAAACTCAGAAAGCCAGAGGCAGTAACATTCTATGAAGGAGCGTCAGCGGCTCCCTTTCATGGTAAGGTCCAAGAACGTATAAAGATCTCCAAGCATCGGTCGTCTTTCGACGAACGCGAATCACGAGAGACCATGAAGCTCAGAGAACTCCCCAGATTATCATTAGACAGCAGAGCAAGTGCCCTGAGGAATTCACTGCATATGGATATGCAAGTAGCTGGAAATCATGCTCGTTCATCCAGCATCATAGTGAAATTAATGGGCTTGGACGATTTTCCAGATACCATCCCTACACCAGGGAACAGGACTGAAACGACAAACGTAAGCCGGAATTTTCAGGAAAGAACGCAGGGTAAAGCTTCTGTATCCCAAATGGTTTCACAAAAGAATCACACACCATCATCATCAGGGTTGCATCATGGAGGCCCAACAACATGTTCCAAGGTCCCGATGGAATCAGCTCCGTGGAAGCAACAAGATTGGAGTCAAGGCTCTCCCAGAGGGGCTGCTGCACAGAGCAGGAAAGCTCTGGCCATTGCACCACACCAATCTTCTTCTGTCTATGGTGAGATTGAGAAAAAGGTAACTGAACTTGAATTCAGGAGGTCTGGGAAGGATCTCCGAGCTCTGAAACAAATACTTGAATCAATGCAAAAAACAAATGGGAGACTGGAAAACCAAAGTCTCAAGTCCTCTGAATTTATGTTACACAGTAACAGTACGGGCAAGAATCCCGACCTGTCAATCTGGGAAAATAAAAAAGTTTACCAGAAGGTTCCAGCTCTAAAGGGAGCTCGCGCTCAGAAGCCATTAGTTTCATCTGTTGGTGGCGGGAAGAAGCCCAACATGAAAGAAAAGATGATAAAGGCAAGTTCCACCAAAGTTCACTCCGTGGATACCATTCAGGAACTGAAGTACAAGAGCGAACACACAGCTTTCAGAGAGAGACCAAAAGATGTTATCCCACGAGTGCCTGGACTGAAGCTAGAAAACTGCACTACATCTGGAAGGGGAACGGAAATGGCAAGTCCGAGATTACAAACAAATGTACTCAGGGGTGCATTTCCAACGACTACTCCATCTTCGGACAAAGGGAGAGCCAAAAAGCATTCAACCAAGAATGTTGGAGAAGAGTCCTCGAGGAGCAGGAGGGTCGGTGGATTTAAGTCAATCGATCTTCAATTAAGTGATGATCAGCTGAGCGAGCTTAGCAATGATTCAAGGTGTTCAAGTTACCAAGGTGATGCAGCTTCTGTAAAATCTGAAGGCAACAAAACCGTAGCGTCACAGATAGAAAGAGAGGTCCTAAGCTGCTTGGCTAATTCCATTTACATAAATCCCAGAAAGCAGGTATGCTTATTCCAATTCAGTACATGCCGAGCTCTTATATATCTCTCTAGTTGACAGGCTTACTTTGCTTCCCTTCAGAATTCTGTCACGACATCAGACGAAAGCTTGCAATCACATGAAAGGGAGACAAACGTGCTGGAACAACCAAGTCCAGTTTCAGTTCTAGACAATGCATTTTATAATGAAGGCTCACCATCCCCTGTGGCGAAGATATCAACAGCATTTAGAGGTATTGTTATGCAACTCTTATCACAATACTTTTGTGCATCAAACTTAAATCCAGACTCAGGTTGTCCACATAAAAAAGTACTATGCACACATGCATACGGATGACCATGTGAAAATAGTATGTTTATGATTTGAGTATGTGCGCACACAGATATGCATCCGAATGTAGTACATAAAAGTGCAGTGCATATATATAGAGATACTGGTTGAAACTACATGTCAACGCACAGCATCATTAGAACTTAACAGCTCTAAGATGTTAGTTGCAAAACAGCTCGCATTTCGACAAAATTGAAAAAGTTGTGGAACTAACAGCAATACACGAACCATTCACAAGCTCTCACATAATACCACAGGATGAAACAGCTTGAGTTGCACCTCTGATATTTTCTATTTTTGTTTCATTTTCTTATTGAAAAACTAAACAGAAGATGAGAGGCCTGCTCCTGAAGAAGAATGGCATAATGAGAGCCTAAGACATATTAAAGAGTTCAGAGATACCCTCCCCAAGTATGAGTACAATCCCAAGTCAGAAAATTTGCAGCTTCTAGCTTGTGAGCGCAGATTATTGGGAATTGAACCTAGTGAAAATGCTGCAAGTACCAATGGATCAGTATCCATGAGACTCGATCAACATCAGATATGTATCCGTGAGGCACTCCAGGAATCAGGACACACTATCATCAACCGTAAGTCAGATTATCTCCTTTCATCATGGCATCCTACAAATTCAAAAAAGTTCAATGCTCGTGAAGAAATGGAAGTTCATATGCAAGCAGAAAAAGCAGAACTTGTTGAAAAGATCCATAAGAAGTACTCAAATCAGAATATCCAGAGAAAATTAGTCC